>JAJIZL010029252.1:0-10818 GCA_023969395.1 Amblyomma maculatum
ACGGTTCGAAATGGAAAGCCAATGTTTGCTGATGCTCAGTGTCGGTGTGTAAAAAATTAAAAAGGGAAAAAGAAATGTAAACAAACTGAAAAAAGAAGCAAAAAATTAAAGAAATGAAAAACACCATGTGTTTGCGAAACGCTATCGCGTCATACCCTTAACGATGGAGCTTAAGCGTCCCTCTAATATTTTTCCGGCAAATGTTTTCGCGGCAATAATATTACTATATATGTTTCCATGCCGGAGGTATACGTATACAAGCGAGCCACGGGGATAATCGCCCTTATTGGAAAACTCCAGGCTGAGACCAACATTCTCCATGCTTGAAAAAGCTCCTAGACGTACAGGACATTCTTCTCCGGATAGCTAACTTTACGATAATGGGCGCGTTCTCCCTTTTCGCCTTCATTGAAACGCAAGCCCACGACCTATGGCGTTCATCTGCCGGTGTTTCCTTACACAAAGGCTTTGCGAAAGGTACATCGATGCTGAAGGGTAAAGGGCCTTATCAAGCTTCATTTGAAAACGGCGTGCCGCAAGGAAGCCTTTGCAGGCATCGAGAATTCACATTCGAGCCCACTTCTTTAGAGGTTTGTCAAGTGGGCATAATCGCCTTGTTATATTTTGCCGCAACTTTTCCTTCCCTCGGCGTGTGCCCTAACTTGCATCTCGGAAAGCTGGCTTGTCATGAATTATCTTTGCGTGAAGCGCCAAAGTATGCGCCGTATACGCGAGCCACGGCGCGATCTCAGGGCTTCCCTCCTGCCCACTCTAATATTAATCTGACACGCAAGTGTTCATTACCGCGTGGAATAGATTCTCGTATTTCCGCTGGGAGATGAAAAAAGGAGAATTTAAGAGGGTAACGGGGACAAGTTGTGGAAGGCGCTATGCCATGCGACATAATAAGGGACCCCTCACCCTTCCTTTTTCCTCAGACTCCTCAGTTCCTGACTTCTATTTCACATTTCTTTCTTATCGCTTCGGAGCTTCCTATTTGCGTAAGCGCTATTCACCGCACTCTGCGCCTTTCAAGTTTTTCATGCACTTTCTTTTCCAAACCACATTATTCCTACTTTCTCCAGCTGAACAGCGCAAAGAATGGGCCGGCTTAAAACGAGACAATACGCCACGCAAAACATGAATGGAAGTTATTTTTATTTTAAACTTTCTGCGTCTTCTTCAATCGATGGAAAAATGAGAGCATATACTGGAAAAGACCACGCGGATATAGTATATAAACACATATCTACGCACCCACGCATACACCCAGGCGGGCGACTACACATATAGGAGGAAGTCGACTCCCTTCTTTTTGGGCAAAGCGGTTATGATGGCGGCGAACGGTTTCTGAATGGTGAAGCACGCGTGGTTCGCGTGCAGCGTCGGATTTTATAGAGTGCGGAGCCGCGCGGGCGCGTGCCGGGATTAAAAGCGCATGATTTATTGGACGGACGCGGCGTCCCGTCGGCCGATATTTAATACGCCGCCTTTTGCAGTACTTCTTCCCTTCCTCTCTCTATCCCCTTTTTTAATGCCCTTTTTTCCAACACAGCCCTTCTCTTCGCTTGTCCGCGCATATTCGGCATCCTCGCTGGTGCGGCCACAACAATGCGAGAGAAATAGATGGAAAGGGAGGACGAATAGGGGAGAAGGAGTGGAAGGGCAGGGCGATAAAAAAAGACAATGCCTCGGCGGGAAGAATGAAATTGAGTGACGCGAAAAGTTGTGAGAGAGGAGTCGGGGCAAAAGCACCCGACAGCTCACGCCCGCCGCTTCCGCTTATGTATAACTCTAAGCCGCAGAGATGGCGCGCACCACTTTGTTCCAGCGCGCGTGGCGCTTCTCAGCGTGGTAGCTGGTCGGCACGGCTGGAGTGGCGCATAAAAAAAAAAAAAAATGTTTTGAGGAGTGCGGCGGGAGCAAGCTGTCAAATCGGGACTTCCTGCTGCGCTCGCCTTTTATCGTCGGCCGTACCACGCTGCGTTGGCGGGATTCTCTCACCAGTGTCTCCCTTTCGTTTCGGAATGGTGGCCTGAAAACGGCCAGCTTGAGACATCTTTGCACGGGTCGTCTCTATATAGGGAGGGTCGCAACGTCAGAGAGTGAGGTCAGCGGAAATGGCGTAATGTATGGTCACACTACAGTGACCTCCGGCAGAGCGAAATTTATGCACAGAACAGTGTAAATTGCATGCATGGCTCGAGACATACCGCTTTTCCGAAATACAATACAATAGATCACCACGCAGTGCAATGAAACACGAATAGCAGTACGGTGCACTGTAATACAATCTAATAAAATACAGTTCATTCTTTACTTTACGTATGGTAAACAGATGCAGATAGTAGGCCTGCCAAATCCCCAAGAATGTTAACTGGCAGTTCCTGTCAGTCAGATCACAAAACTAGCCTATGGTAGCAGAGTATTATGCTGGAAATATATGCATATTGCTACGGATTTGTTCTCAAGCAGAACACGGAGGAGGGAAGAAGGAAGAGGAAGAAGAAGTGTGCGCGCCCGTACGACTTTTGTCTTGTGGCATCTGTGATACTGATGCTCACCGCTGGCCGTGTGTACCTGGCGTACTGAACCGGCTAGAACGTCTCGGTCGCGACGCTAAGGGCGTAACAATATATGTTAGATATCGGACATCCTTTTAGTTTTCATTCTTGTGTTTAGTTTTACTTGGCGTTGTACGAAAAGTTCTTTGGGTTGATCGGGTTGAGGCCGGTAGGTAAGAGGCTGGAACGAAGGAACATTTAGATTCTTTCGCTACTTACCTTTCACTTTAACTCGGCCGATGAGCGACAGCTTAGCCTATATGTCGAGCGGATTGTTTATTTTCATGATTATGGAGTGCATTCCCATGTGGTTTTTCAGAAGCACAGAGAAGAGCAAAATCTGCAGTCTCATTGCGTCAGAGGACAGATTTTTTTCAGCGATTTTGTTTGGAATGCACCTAAAAAGTGCCCTTTTGTATGAAATATTCTCAGTGTGCACCTGCCGCTCGAAACGGTGGACATGTAATTGTCCACTGTGGATCGAACAAAATAATTTGCCCGGTTACCACGTAGTCTTAAGTTGCAGGCCAAAATCATCCGAACGTAATTAGTGACTCAAGATTTAGACTTTCGGATAGTGATCAGATTGCGCCGGTGAAATGAATGAATTGCTTCATTTTACATTTCGCTCCCGATGGCTGCATCTTCTATAAGGCCGAAATAGACCCCGTAAATGCAAGTTCCACGCGGCGGCCCACTGTATGCCGGGATTACGAAGCCTAAAGTGCATACAATAATGTAATAAATGCTGTGGTCAAGGTCCTCAAAAAATTAAGGGAATGATGTCCGCTGTAAAACTTAAATTCCCCCCCCCCCCCCCCAAACACACACACCGCGTCTTTTATTACTTTCGTCGTCTTATAGACGGATAGAAGGATCACACAATGCGAGCTTTCCTGTATGTATCTCACGAACCTCCCCTTCACGGAAGTCCCCCCCCCCCCCCCCCCCCCCCCCCTTAGCTTCCCAGACGAAAACCAGGCCACTTGTTGAAGCGCGGACATGACGCTTCCTCTCCTGTGTCGGGCGTGCTCTTGGAGCACTATATATGGTGAACGGAAAGGAGAAAAGCAGGCTTCAACAGCTACGAATTATTTCTTTGTACTAAACGTTCCCTAAATTCGCGCTTTGAATCTGATGTTTAACACAGAAAATGTGAAAAAATTCGAATAAGCATTTCAAGACATCACTAACGGCTCAAATGTTTCTAAAGATACATGAATCATTGCGTTGGCTTGTAGATCTACATAATACATTAAATATAATTTTACCTTATTTTAAATACATTGCTATAGATTGCCAATACGAAAGTTATACCTTATCAATAGTTAAAGTCAGAATGGCGCAGGCGTAGTGCTGAAGTGCTGAAAGAAGCCTTTTGTAGTTAGCACGGCTTATCATTGCCAATAATAATTTTCTGTAACCCAAGTGAAATTTGTAACTCAACGCAGCGGACCTAACTGACGTATTGCACTGTCGTTGGAGCCGCCCATCTCTGAGGTCGCCCTCTATGACGAGTGGTTGAGATACTGTTGCGTAGGTGGCACAAGTGGGGTGGATACGTGTGGGGCGTAGGTTGAATACCTGCGCGCCACCGTCTGTGCAATGATCGTGTGCATTTTCGCCATACTGGAAAGTAAGACGTAATCAGGGGCGGCCGAAGGACATTTTTGATGGTGTGGCTGGGAAAAGCAGGAGAGGGGGAGGTAGCTGTTAAAATTCCCGATACGCTTTATGCCTCGGTGCAATATTGTTCGTCAAAAATTATTGTACCTAAATAAAATACAGTGGGCCTCCAAGAAAAGGCCGGGGATATAATGAGGGGATATTTTTTTCGAAGGAAGCCCAAGGCAGATTTTTTTGCGAGCAATCAATCAATCAATCAATCAATCAATCAATCAATCAATCAATCAATCAATCAATCAATCAATCAATCAATCAATCAATCAATCAATCAAGCAAGCAAGAAGGAAGGATGGATGGATGGCGGAAAGAAAGAAAGAAAGAGAGAAAGAAAGAGGAAGCTTGAATTTTACCACAGAAAATGTTTTCGTGGGAAGGGCACATGGCAACAAGCAAGAAATATGTCATGGTTGCATTTATTTTTCGAAGAATAATTAGCAACTATTGAAAAAAACTACGGTGTAACATTTCATGCCTGTCCTTGTGTGCTTTTCACTATGGAAAGAATCCCAGTACCTGGAGAAAGGCGTTACTAAACTTTCTTCTTTTATAAAACCTGAGCACATGGACGTCTCCACATCTTTCCTACTTCAGCCTGCAGCTATAGCACTTTATCCTTCCAGACAAGTTCTAAAGAAAAACAAAGAAGAGAAATCGGAACATTTACAGACAAGATTTTCCCAAACTTCTCCAGCCACTCGATAGTCCGGGCTCTCGAGAGAATGTCACGGCATTTCTTGACACCTGCAGACCTCCCTCGTCTATCCACATTGAACTAGAGCGCAATGAGAAGGAAATATCGCACCACTCCACAAAGCGTCCAAGAGACGTCCTCCTTTATCCCGGGCAGTATAGAGCATCGCCACAACAGACCCAGGCCTTGCGCCTAATCTAGACAGTTCCCCCAACAGAGACCACTCGGCCGTCCACCCAGTCGGCTTCAGCGCCGAACACAGAAGCCCAGAGAGAGAGGCACCTGCTGATCCGGAAGGAGCCGAAGTATTCGTATGAAGCGAGGGACGCAGCCAGAAAGAAGCGGAAAAACACATCGGGACAACGGCCGAACGGTAGAAACGGCTCAATGGCGACAAAGGCCCAAGCCCGACGCACTCGACAAAAGCCGGCGCCGCCTGCCCGCCAATCCGTCCGCCTGCTTGCGTGTGGTGTCTATGATCTTGCTGCTGTTGATGCCTTCCTTGACGCAAGTAACCACATGACGCGGGGGAGGACGGGGACGGACGGGTGACAGTAGAAAAAGCTCGGCGGCGGTAGAGCGATAACGGAATAAAGCCCGGATCGAACTGCGAGAGGAAACGCACGAACACTCGAGCGCATGAATGCACGAACTCGAAGCCGGCGGTCACCGGAAAAGAGTGCGCGTCTGAAAAGCTAAAACAGCCACGTTTTTTGGTTGGATTCTTCTCTCTATAAACAGATCCATCCACAGAGTCGACCGCGCGATACATCTCGTTTGTGTCTCCTCTTATTCTTATACACACCCACGTTGCAGCTCCGCAGTCTCTGGTTATTCCCAAGGTGCTCGGAGTTTAGAAAAGGAAGTGAGACAAAGACCAAAATGAAAAGGCATCGAAAAAAAAAAGAAGGAAAAAGCCGCTGTGAGTCGTTGTTCCCGGGGGTTTATTCTTCAGACCGCGCGTGTCTGTCGCTCGCTATGTGTACAGCGTATACCGTGAGGCGCAATAGCACTTGGATTTTTCCCTACCGCTTCACGGCAGCGCCTAAACGCGCTTCAGGCAAGCGGCCGTTCCTTCTGCATTCGTTTTGCAGCGGCGAATACAAAGGCTTTTGCGGTTGGGTGAGACACTCGCGACAAAAGAAACAGATCTTTGCTGCAACAAAAAAGGAAAATGAAAGAAGAACGAACGAGAAAAGACGCCGTCTCCGCCGCCAACGCCGTCACCGCGAAAATTATACACGAGCGATGCGGTGGCTGCAGCGGCGGCAGGAGAGCGTCGGTGGACGCCTACCGCCCCGTCGGCTTCTATCTAGACATCTGTGGTCTCTGTACAGAGGGGGCGCTTTTGTGAGAAGGCCTCGTCCCCACCTTCATTTTATTTCCACAAACACAAGCGCGTGCCGGACACGGGACGGCTTTTGGGAGCGCTCCTTTCTAGCGATTGCGCGCCCGTCAGGAGGCGTCAAAGCGGAAGGCTTTGGCGTGCGTGCGTTTGTCATGTGTGCATGCGTTGTGCCATATACATCTCCTCGTCGTATCGACTGTTTGTGTGACGTCTGGCATGCAGTTACGTGTAGCTCTGCAGGCTTTGTCACTACTATATGACACGTCACCGCACGGAGCGGCAGTGCGCGCTTTTCTCTCCCGCCAGAATGAATAGTTTTGCTGAAAGGTTCACTGAACACAGTGTTTGCTCTTAAAAGGTGTAATTGTATATCTACGCCATTCTAGTGCGAAGGCACCCGTACGGTCATCAGAGCCGAGCAAAAAATATTGCATGTGCCTTGCTGGTTGCCATAATAGCTGTGACGTCAGCCGTTGCCGTGCCGAGGAAGTGGCGAGTGTGACGACGGCATGTACAACGAATACCCTCTATGGCACGGCCCATTTACCCCCTATCGTCTCTGGCGCTTCATCCATCATTTGCTCCACACTGAATCTCTAAAGGCCCTTCCTTGCATGTGATGCCAGATTTACCCCCTTATCGTCTCTCATTTTTCGTGTCAAAACTGTGACGCAATCGTCTTTCGCTCAGTTTTCCATTTAGCAATGTATAGGGATTTGAACCAATGACCCGTGTATCTGCAATCGTATGCCGTTTACCACTTCCAAATTCTTTATCACTCTTCCAATGCTAGGCCCCGAACAAAACCATGCCAAACCTTGCCAATGCGTTCAAGCTTCTTAATCGACTTCAGCGGACCTAAAACCCGGCTAACTTTTTGAACCCCCGACGGTAGCGAGGAAAAGGGACGAGAGTTTTCTCTGTTTATAAAAGGCTGAGATATTTTCATTTAACGGCCTTAGCAACAAGCCATTGGCGTGGCTTGATTCATGCCTTGATTGAGTCTTGATTGATGCGTAATTATGGCACAGCAGATAGTGGAAGTGCGCAGGGCATTTGTGCTCCTCATTCGACAACGAATTATGAGTGGTCGAAATACTAAAAGTCAGCGCTAGCAATTCGGCTCACAAATGCGTTTGTTGTTTCGTTGAACATTTGCATATCACCCCACCCTGCGTCACCGTTCACCACTCGCATAGAAAAAAATAATTAGTGGGAACATAAGCTCCGCCGCTGAGGGTATGACGAAATATTGGTTCACACACACGGACGACGATTTTTTGCTTTTCAAATTTATTTGTTTTTACTTTTAGTTTTAATCTTATTTCAACCTTTTTATATACCGATGCTTATCAGCATACATTGGCTTTGCATTGCGAGGCTGCTTATATCCTTGAATTCTTTTTTTATGTTTACAATTATTTCGATTAATTGTTTGATCAACTGCACCCTCTAAAATTTCGTATAGCATGTGTCATCAAGCGTATACGCTTTTCATTCCGAACAGCTTAACACCTTTTAACACCTTTTTTTCTGTTGTTTAATTTTTTTCGCGTATCAAATAATGAATGAATTACAATGATTTCATTAACTCTTCATCGCCTATTACACACCTATCAATCATCAGTCACTAGAATGGCAAATCACCGTGATACGATTTTTTTCGGCGGGGTCTCGATTATTTCCCATACGCGATGCCGACTATAGTATGCACCACTATATATACTACAATGCGCCGACTCCTTTTTGACCCAACGAGCTGTATAAGCTGTCGCTTGATAAGCTGTATAAGCTGTCGAGGTGTGCCTGCTAGGGGGAGCATGCAGTCGGACACTATTGATGCCTTCAGTGCCCAAGAGAAGCGCAAACTTTTTCGGCACGTTTGCGCCGTTCATGTGAAGAGTTAGGAGAAAAAGGCTTATTGCATTAGGTAAGGGATGAAAAATCTTGCTAAATGCCAAATTTATACTGTGTGGAATGATTAGTTAATTAGTTAGAGGCAAAAAGTCAATGAAACGTCGAAATAGTGCTGACGTCGATATAGCACAGGACGTGCACAACTGATAGTGACGTCACAACAGGGCGGAAGTCGTCGATTGTTTTGGCAAAAGAAGCACAAATAATACAAATAAATTGTTCAAACGAATTAAAAAGTGCTTAATTAACACGCAATAATACAAAAGAATGATTAGGAGAGCATTGACAGAAAAATGTCAAAAAAAGGGGTGCTCTCGTTGGAGGTGTCGCATCGACGCGGTTGCCATGAGGACGCCGCCGGGAACACCATGGCGCCCACTGGCAACGCGTGACGTCATGGGAGTGGATGGCAGCGCGATAGAAAAAATCGCTGCTGCCGGTGACGTCATGGCGTATCCTAGCGCAACGTGATGTCATGAAGAGGTGGGAGCGTGCGCATCGCCTTTGCTTCAGTGCGGATTGCGTCAGTCGCTGCCTTCCTGTCGACGAGTGCGCGTTTTAACATGCCTCGTTGTGTGATTTGCACGCATGGGATACGTTACAGTATGGACGGGCAGTATATGTCGTCAGCGAGCGCGTCTTCAGATTTCACTACAAAAAAGAAAACGTCAAAGAGAAACAAATAGGAGCAAAGGGCGGTGACAAATGGGGAGGAGGCGTCAATTCTTTCGCATTTCTCCAGTGCGGGTGATCACAGTGTTTTCCAACGTTTTTTCATCTCTCAGGGTGAGCACTTATACTGCACCTTTCCACGCAGGTCTTGCAGCGATTTCTCTTGCAGCGACAGCTCACTTTTTCAAAAAATGACGTGTTAAAATAAGATACATTGCTATATATATATTTTTTTTCATATGCCTTATGATAACTCGACTACTCAGGGCAGAGAAAAATCGCGCTCAAGACAACTTTTTCGCCACGCGCAATTGGAATTGAGAGGAGGTTTGCATGCCGTATAAAAAGACCAGTGTTTAGGCCGAAAAATGAAGCAAAATGTTCATTTCTCTAACCACTCTTGGCCTGTGCGCTCACGCTGCTCATTTACTCAGTCTTCCTCTTTCACTAAATGACTTATTCGTTCATCTTATCACCTATCACTGGGGGACTTATTTTGAAGCCAATTCCTTGCTCGCTGTCACAAACCCCCGCCTTAGCAGCAGAGGCGCGGCATCCCCTTTACTGTTACCATTCGTCCTTTTATGAGGCTTGAGAGCACAGTTAAATGTTAAGCCGGTCAACCCGTGACGTACGTGTGTCACTGTGCGATTGAGGAATAAGTCCAAGAAAGTCACCTTATTATTTTACAAAACAATGGAATATTTATAGCTAGTAGTCCAAATTACACTTCATAATAATAGAACAAAAAGAAAACAAAAAAAAAAACGCAACGACACGATAGGGATAAAAGACGACTCGGTAAATGACAAGAAGGAAAACACAACGAACAAAACACTGTGGTAAAAGATGACTATAAAGATAACAAAGCAAGTATTCCAGATATAATAAGTAGGGGCAAGAGTGACACAGAAAACACAGCGTAAAATACTGTCAGATCAAAGGTTAAACAAAGGCGAAAACAATATTCAATTAACCGACAGTCTGTGGAAAAAATAATTCTCACGGCTTTCTTGTTAGATGAGGCGTCAAAGTAGCAGAGTTGATCGGTAGCGGCCGCCGTACAGTTAAGAGGAGAAACGATGAGTGGATTGCGGGTTCGGTGAAAAACAAGGCGCTTTCCGAGAGCGAGCGGTCGCGAGGGAGGCCCGGAAGACTGAATCCTCCCAGAGCGCACTGCCGCGTGCGTGCTGCGGTCTGTCTGTAAATATTTTCGGCTGTTTGCGCTGCAGCCCATCGTCAGGGACGCGCGCTTGCCGATCGCTGCCCCGAGATTCATGTCGAAGCATGCTAGGAGGAGCAGGGAGATCCCGTAAGTTCCGTTTTATATGTAACGTTCGTATGTGAGGCAGGAGATCCCGTAACTTCCGCTATATGTGAGGCAGCTTGTGACACTTCACTACCTTCCCCCACACCCCTCCTTAACTAAACCACAACAAATAATATGGAGACACCTTCAAGCCCGCACCTTTCCCTAGCACTGCTGGCACTCTGCTCCCCCTATACTCATCAATCCGAATGTTTCCTCTGCGAGGCCCCGAGAGCTACATTCCAACATATTATGTTCAGATGCCCAGAATTTTAACCACAGGCCGAAAGGGGCCTTACGGACAACGAGGCTTGGGAGATCGCGGTCTCCAGCTCAGATCCGACTTCACAAAGGGGTCGGCTGGGCTGAAGCGGTCGCCATCAGGCACGGCCTGCCGGCCACCACCCGTGATCAGGAGCCGGCCCAGCCCTTGTAACAAGTATTTCGCGGCTCCATGAAATAAAGTTTTTCACCACCACCACTCGCACTGGCCGTTTGCTTGCTACTCTCCACCCTTCCTCTCCTTTCCCTTGCCTTGCTCTCCAGCCTCTTACTTCGTGAGCCTGACCGACTCGGCCAGCTACCACTCACTCACTCACTCACTCACTCACTCACTCACTCACTCACTCAC
>JAJIZL010029253.1:165-21795 GCA_023969395.1 Amblyomma maculatum
GGGGGGGGGGGCATCGACCGCCAGCGCGACTGCACGTGCGAGTCGCTTTTCACTGCGGCCTTACACGCCCCTCCCAAGAGGGTAAATGAGCTTGGCATCCGGTCATTTCAGCCTAATACAACAAAGGCCGCAACAACCCGCGAAGAAAACAAAACATGTAAGACACTTCGCACGTGAATGAAACACCAAATGAAACTCGCGACACAAGATGAGTATAGCACAGAACAAATCACACATTCGCATTGGCGGACTGGACAGTGTTCGTGAAAGTTCCGCGCGCGAGCAATTGGATGTCCTCACGTCAAGTTCACGTGCACTCCACCGTTCACATCACACATTGCACCGGGTACGCGGGAACATTCACGCGTCGCCGAAAGGCCATGGCTCAAGCGTGTGCTTGCTCTACGCCCCAAGTCACATTGGGGACACGGGTTAACGCGTCGGCGTTACTATTGCTTGACCCTTTCCTGTGGGTCACCGTCACATTGTAGCGCTGTAAGGCCAGCGCCCATCGCGCGAGTTTTGCCCCATCAGGCGTACTAGTAGTGAGATAGGAGAGGGGGTTGTGGTCAGACACCACGTTAATTTCTGCCCCGTACACCCAATGATCAAATTTCTTTAGTGCCCAGATAATGGCGAATGCTTCCCGCTCGATCGTAGACCAGCGGGTCTGCGTTGGCGTGAATCGGTGGCTGGCAAACGCTATCGGCCTTTCCCGTCCCTCGTCTCCCATCTGCGCCAAACAAGCCCCCGCTGCAACGTCGGACGCGTCGGTGAACAGCCAATATGGCCTTTTAACGTCGGGGGTGTTCAGCGATGCAGCTTCGCACAGAGCTGACTTGAGCCTGTCGAGCGCGTTTTGCGCTTCCTGGCTCCACGGAATCGTGTCAGGTACCCCTCGCCTCGTCAGAGACTTGAGTGGTGCGGCCACCTCGGCGTATCCTTCAACGTAATCGCGGTAGTAACCACATAAGCCTAGCAGACTCCGTAGCTGTCTCTTTGTTGCGGGGGGCACGAGCCCACGAATGGCCGATATCTTTTCTGGGTCGGGCCCATGGGTTCCGCCTCCCACTATGTGTCCTAGGTACTTAATGTGGGCCTGTGCGACCTGACACTTTTCTCGGCTCACTTTAAGCTTGGCGTCGCGCAACAAATCAAAAATTATTTCTAAGTGCCGCAAGTGTTCAGTCCACGAGGAAGAGAAAATGGCGATGTCATCGAGGTATGCGGCCGCATAAGCCTGATGTTTCGAGAGGAGGGTGTTCATTATCCGCTGAAAGGTGGCCGCGGCGTTCTTTAGCCCGAACGGCATGACGCGCCAAGCATATTGTCCCTCGTGAGTTACGAAGGCGGTCAGATGTTGGCTCTCCGGAGCTACCGGCACCTGCCAGTATCCGCGTCGCAAGTCGATAAGAGTGATATACCTAGCGCGGCCCACCCTCATGATGAGCTCTTTAGGCGGTGACATTGGAAAGGCGTCCGTGCGCGTCGCTGCGTTTAAAGCGCGATAGTCAACACACATGCGCACCGATCCATCCTTCTTACCCACGCATACAACGGGATGGGCGCACTCGCTTTCCACCGGATACACCAGCCCGAGGTCTAGCAACTCGTTTACCTGGCGGCTCACCTCACTCCTTAATAACTCCGGCACGCGATATGGGAAAGTGCGTTTGAGCTGGTGGCCTTCGTGCAGCTCTATCTTATGTGCCCCAACTCGCGCGACTCCCGGCGTTTCGCTGAACAAATCAGCGTAAGCGGCAAACACCTCCGAGATCTCTAGGCGGTCCTGAGTAGGTAGGTGTGCGAGCTTCTCCGCATCTATCAGACAACCACCACATCTCTCAAGCACAGACCGAGGGGTGTACTCGATTTCACCAAACTCCTCGTCTTCCTCGAAAACTACTCCGACATGGGTGACACGTGCGTAGTAGGGTCGCAGCCTGTTCGCATGCACTATCGCTGTAGCCTTTTTTCCCTTGTCGATTCTGTACGAGTTCTGCCTCTCTTGCGCAGTTACAACGAATGGACCGAGCCATTTGGGGGCCATTTTACTGCCAGGGTCTGTGTCGAAGAGCAATACCTGGTCTCCGACGACAAACGTCTTGCTCCGTGCGCGCCTGTTATACGCCTGCGCGTAACTTCCCTGACGTGCGCTCGCCGTCAAACCCGCTACTTCTGCTGCTACTTCTAGCTGCTCGCGTAGCTGTCGCAAATACTTCGCGGGTTCTCCCCTGAGTGTGTTCGGGAGGGGTTGCTGGCCTGTCCATGTTCGCTGCAGAATTGCTAGCGGTCCGATAGGATTTCTACCGAATAAGAGCCGGAACGGCGCCACGCCTGTAGTGTCATGGGGGACTTCCCTGTACGCCCAGAGAACGAACGGGATGTCTATCCCAGTTCTTGGGATCTTTCTCAATAACATGGAACAACATGTTCTTCAAAACGCGGTTCCACCTTTCCACTGTCCCGTTGCTCTCCGGATGCTCAGGAGTCGAAAAACGCGGCGCGCATCCCAGTCTTGCCAACATCTCACGCGTCAGCTGCGCCGTGAAGTTCGTTCCCTGATCTGAACAGACTACCTCAGGTATGCCTGTGCGGCTGAAAATCGTAAGCAAGGCGTCGCATGTTGCCCTAGCGGTTAGGGATCGCAAACAGACTACCTCCGGCCACCGCGTGCACAAATCAACGAGGCAGAGAGCGTACCTATGACCCCTGCTCGACGGAACATCGAGCGGCCCGATTATATCGACATTTACGACCTGAAACGGATGGTCGGGTCTGGTGAGAGGTGTGATGGGAACCCTATCTTTAATTCGCCTGTCTGAGCGGACTTGACAGCCGTGACATGTCCTGCAGTGTCGCGTTACGTCCCCTTCTAAGCCTGGCCAGAAAAAGCTGTACTTAATTCTGGTCTTTGTCTTCCGTGGCCCTAAATGGCCTCCCCAAAGTGACTCATGCGCAAGGCAGAGTACCTCTTCACGCCTGCTAAGGGGGAGCACAAGCTGCTTCACTTTGCTACCGGAGATCGAGTCCCAGTGATACAACAAACCGTCTGAAACAAACATGCCTGCCTTCCCTGCATTTGCATCAGCCCACGCTTTCTTTAAGGTTTCGTCTGATACTTGGTCGGATCTGAATACCTGGCGCTGTTTTAGGGCTGCGTCCGCGTCATCCTGGATCGAGATTACATCTTCCTTCTCGCTTTCTTCCAGATCTACTTCAGAGGGCTGTTCCCTCGCCACACCCTGCTCACCACTCATTAGTTTGTCTGCCTCAGGCCCCGCCGCTTGCTCCTCGTGTGATGTAGAGCTCAGCTTTGCGCTCTGCTCCGCCATGGTGACAGACGCGTTAACTGCTTCAGACAGAGGGCAGGCCTTATTCATAACAACTGCCTCGTAACGACTGTCTATCTCCGAAAGCAGTTCCCAATCCTCCCTGGAGAGCAAACAATCCACTCCCTCCGCCAGCTTATTCGAAAGCGCGCATACAATGTCTACTGCCTCGGGCCCTGCTATGTGTGCGGTGGGCCGCCTGATGCTTACCGCAAGAGTGACCAGTTTTGCGTTAACCGTCTCCCCAAAAGCCGAAACTAGCTTTATTGAGCCGGATGGCTCCCGACATATACTTGGCACGAGCACTTCCCTGACGACGGTTATCTCGCTACCGGTATCAATTATAGCTGTCGCCGGTATCCCTGCGCACTCAATCTCCACCTGCTGTAGCTTAGATTTGCGTACCTCGTCGAATGACTGGGGCGTTTTCATCTCTGCTACTAGGGTTGTCTGGGAGGTTACTGACGCCGGTGTTTCGCATGCCTCTACGTTGGCTACAGCTACCTTTTGAGCTCGAGCGCGTTTCTCCTTCTTTTGCACGTTTTGTGAAGCGCGAGGGCATTCCTTGGCTCGGTGGCCAGGTGCGCGGCACTCATAACACTGAATTGGCCGTTTGCTATCATTGTTCGCCGCTTGCGGGGGTCCCTTCGGTTTTTCCGCATACACAACAATTTGTTTCGCTGCGCGCCCCTTGCCTTTAGCCTGTTCGAACGTTTGGAGAACGTCGGATATTTCATCCGGTTTTAGCCACCTCTCCTCCTCACGAAGACGCACATACTCTAAGCCCTCAGGGCTCAAGCTACCCTTTATGCGATCTGCTATGATCAATGATACCAGGTCGTCTTTGGTTTCTACGTCCCGTGACCGAAGGTAGTACTGAAAGTACGTCTTAGTGCGCGAGGTGAACTGCGCCCAAGTTTCATCGCGGCGTTTCGTCGCGCGCTCAAAGCGTTCGAGGTATTCTGAGGGGTTAAGCTTCAGCTCCTTTAAAACGGCTCTTTTTACCGACTCGTAGCTGCCACACTCATTGTCCCCGAGGTTACGGAGAAGGTACCTGACACGCTCAGCTAGTGCTGGCATGATTAAGCGAACGCGGCTTTCGTTTGGCACTTTGAACGTCGTGAAAATTCTCTCGACTTCCTCGAACCATAACGGCACGTCCGCGTCACACGGCAGCTTCAGTTCCTTAAGGACTTTAGCGCATTGGGAGACTGGATCGGGCCCCATTCGACGCTGATCGTCAATGTCTGACCTTACAGACGTCTGCCCGCTTCCCGCTATCGCCATTGCAACCGCTGGATCTAGCCCAAGTTTTTGTAACTCTAGGCGTTCCTGTGAAAGAATTTTCAATTTTTCAAGCTCGAAATTTAGTTCCATGCGGCGAATTGCAACCGCATCGGATACCGACATCTCCGCTACTTCGCGTAGCGCTCCTACTACAGGCTGAGTTGTCGCATGCTCCGACTGCTCGCTGTCATCTGTTATATTTCCCCCTGTCTCTCTCTCGCCTACGCTCGCCATCATGCTCCGTGTTAAGACCATACGCCACTTTACACTTGAGCCATAGCCACTTCAACAAAGCGCAAGAAATCCCGCTTACCCGCGCTGGTGTCGCCAGTTGGGGCCTCCGTCCCTTGGTGCCGCAGCCTCGTCGGAGTCCTTCCCCAGAACGCTGCCTCTGGTTCGGGGCCTGGATCACCTTGCTGTTTCTGGCTGGACGTGCGGACGCTTGTTGCCTAGTGGGTTCCCAGGGCCTAGGTGCTCTGGGTGATGCTCGTGGTCGCTGGTTGCCGAATCCTGTCGACTGCGCCAGTGATGTTATGTTCGTTGTTCGGCGGGTACCGAAGCAGACGATGAGAACAGTAGACGAGGATCTGATGATGATCAAGAGGGGATGTATATTTACAGATGAAAAATATTATACATTGGCAAACTGTAAGTTACAGTAACAAGTCACACAGACACTGCAACTTAAAACAAAAACAGACTCTCACACAGAGAAGTCCCACTACAAACCCTTACTTTTCTACCGAACATTTTGGTTAAAGCCTAGGGACTGTAAATACGTGCTAAGCACGGAGCCTCAAACTTGACTGACAAACATGGTCCGAGGACCGCTTTTTGATGACAAACATCAACAAAGGCCTGAGGGCGGTCACCCTAGGTGACCCGCCCCGAAAATAAAGCAGCCAATCAAATTATTCAAAAACATGCCACAACCCCCCTGGGTTGGGAATAATCTCGGACCCAGGTCCTTAATTACTTCAAATAAAAAAATACAACATTCAAAACACACACTCTTTCCACTCGCCGGTTCCCAAGCCCTCTCACACGGTGCCTGTCTTTGTCTCCACTCCTCAGCGTGTTTGCGACGCGACCTTGCAGCTGCGTCTTTGTGAAAGAAACGCCGAGGTCACTCAGCCGTCCCGTTCGAGGAAAAGGGGGCGAGGGGCACTGTCCCTGAGCAGTGTATAGTGTCCCGGGCACAGCGGGAGAACGCTGGGCTGATTGCCTACTTCGGGGGAGGGGGGCAGGTGTCGCGCCTACTGTCGCCCTCTGCTGACCGTAAGCTGGTTCGCAGAAGCGTACCACTGTTGATCCCGGCTGCGTTCGCGTCTTCGCGACGCCTCGAGAAAAAGGGTGAAACCAACCAGGCCTCCAGCGCGCCCCGCGAGCCCGCGCCCAAGGAAAGGGGGGACAGGGAGGAAAAAAAAACAACAGCGCTCGCTCCTTTGCCTCGGCGCGTGGGGGGGGGGGCATCGACCGCCAGCGCGACTGCACGTGCGAGTCGCTTTTCACTGCGGCCTTACAGTGGCGGATAGGCCGCGCACCCCCATGTAATGTGGTCCTTGTTACATGGGCACTTTAATGGACGTTAAGGAAAACGGCCTTAACGGTCGTTAGGCGGAGTTACACGGCAGCGCCATTGGAAATCCAACGGCGATTGACACCAACGGAGGTCTCCGTTCTGCCGCCGTTTCCGTCTGTTTCGTCGTGAAGTAAGCAAGATGGCAGCCCCCAACAGCAACGCGTCTCCGCTGCAGGCGAGCGCTCCGGCGCAAAAGCGCTTTGCCTGGACAGCGTCACTGACGCATTTACTTATAAACTTGTGGCAAGATCACCTTGCCGAACTGCGAGCGCAGAAACACAATGCGCCCGTGTACGCAAGGATGACGGCGCTGTTCAACCAGCTCGCAAGCGAGGAAGTGAACCGACCGATCATGAAAAGCGCCGTGTGAGCGCAGCCACCACCGTTCCCACGGCCGTTACGGCGTTCAACTGACGCTCAGCTGAACGGCCGTTGAAAACGCCCGTGTAACATGGGTATATCGACGCCACATTCTTTGCATTTGGGGTCAACCTGCTCTTTGAATATGTACGAGTATACTTTAGGGCAGGGGAAGCAGAGGGTTTTTAGCTGGAGCCAGAGTATCTCGTGGGCCTTGCTTAATGAATTATGTGGTGGAGGAAATATGCGCCTTCCCAGGCTAAAATGACGAGCTATATCATGAAACGAGAGCAAGCCCTCCCTCGCGCCCGCGGGAGACGAGGTACTTACCGCCCGGCCGACGAAACCTCGGGCATATTCGCGAGCCTTCTCGTTCCCGGGATTGCCCGAGTGAGCCGGAACCCATACCAGTTCTATTGTTCTACCGGGGACTGGACGGTAGCTTTTAAGGATATTCCTGGCGGCAGCCGACAGACGGCCCCTCCCGAAATTCCGTTTTGGAGTCACTAACTATAACATCTACTTCAGTAGAAGCGACGCCCAGCATGATGGCTGCTTCGTCTGCAGTCTCGGAGGTTCTGGTGCGTACAGTAGCTGAAGCTAAGATTTTGTAAGGCATAGACTCACGGGCCCCAGTCACCGCACATATCGCGAAACCTCGGTTAGTCTCTTCATATTCGGCCGCATCGACGCAAGCAACCCTGCCTTCGTGGTAATGGGATGCATATTCTTAGAGAGGGGCTTGACAACAAGCTCCTTCCTGATTGCTGTGGGTATTTGCCTGGGATCATCCGCCATGGTTTCGGTATTGATGCCTAGCCATAGTAAGACAATCCTCCCGATGTTGGTGCGCGCCAGTCTGGAGTACTGCGATATTAAATTGCGCTTCCTTGAGTTCAAGTGTGTTGTGCGTTCCAAGCTCTAGGAGCTTATCGGATGAGGTGTTCCTCGATAGTCATAGTGCTTTCTTGAGAGCTTGCCGGATAAGACACTAAACATTTTGATTTTCGTCTTGGTAAAGGTGCAGATAAGGCAGGGTGTAGGCTAGCCTGGTGATGACGAAAGGCTGAATGAGTCGACAGGTGTTGCATTCTTTCATGCCCCTTGTCTTATGGTTATTCGCTTGATTAGTGTGGCTGTTTGGGTGAGTGTTGTGGTCAGTTTAACTAACATTGCTAAGTTTCTGGGATTACTCTGAATGAACATACATAGGATTCTGATGGTGTGTACTTCTTTGATTTGTAGTCTTTTGAGCTCTATAGACCCCGACTGCAGGAGGCGGGGGTCTGTTTTTTCAATTGGGACCTTCTCGGACTACTAGGAGTTCGGACTCAGAGTGTGAACATCCACGACCCACTTTGAGAGCATAAGTCTCGATGGTGTCGACTGCTTCCTGAAGCACACTTTCTATTTGGGCATTACTTCCCCTATTCACCCACAGGGTAATGTCGTCCGCTTAAAACGTATGCTGTAGCCCCTCGATGGCGGCGAGTCTGGGGGGCATGTTATCATTGCAATTTTGAAGAGGAACGGCGACATATCACAGAGCCTTGTGGTGTTTCCTTTCCGCCTAGATATATGGGTTCTGGTTTGATCGTGCCGAGAGTGAGCTCGGCCGTCCTGTTCGAAAGGAAGGACCGGACGTACCCGAAGACTCTCTCTCCAGGATTCAAAAGCGACAGGTTTCCAATATCGCCTCGTGCGAGACGTTATCAAAGGCTTTACAGAGATCAAGCCACCGTCTTGCCCTCGTCCTATGACAGTACATGCGATCCAGAATATCTCTCGATAGCTGGATCATGACATCCTGCGTCGAGAGGGTGGGTCTGAATCCTCTCATGGTTGCGGGGATGAGGTCGTTATCATTTACATAACCCTGAAGCCTGTTGAGAACGACGTGTTGCATTAGTTTGCCGAGGCACGACGTTAACGAAGTGGGTCTTGGGTTTTCCATGTTAAGCTTCTTCCCGAGTTTCGGTATGAATGTCACTTTGGCATGTCTCCCTGTGGTACCTCTCCTTTCCTCCAGTAGGTATTCATGAGGTCTGTTAGGGCCGACACTGAGCCGATGTTTAGGTTCCTGAGGATTTTGTTTGAGACGCCGTCCGGTCCCGCCGCCGAGGTCGTCCTGAGTTGTCCTATCGCATACCACATCTCCGCTTCGATACAGTCCTCGTCCAATTGTTCGTTGGGTAGTCCTACATACATAGGGAGTGGGCTAGTGCTAGGTGTCGTGCTGAGATATATTTGGCATAGTTCATTTAGTAGCTCTGCATCCGTAACTTCATACCTGTGTATAATTTGTGCGAGGGGATCACGCGCAGCAGATTTTGTCTGCGTTGGGTCGAGCAGGCGTCGGAGCAAGATCTAGGTTTTCTTACTGCCGAGCTACCCGTTCATTCCGTCGCAGATTTGAACCCCTCCCCCCACCCCTGCTGTTGTTTCTTCAGGTCGCTGGCATGTGCCTCGATCTGCCTCTCTAGTTGTGCAATGCGCCGCCGCAGCGTTCTGTTGAAACGCTTCTTTTTCTAATGGCGAAGCAAACTAGCTTTAGCCTCCCACATGTGCAGTAGCCTTGCGTCTGTGGTTGTGGTGCTCTGATGTGCGGATTGTGTTTCGCCTGTGGTGCTGTGAACGTCATTAATAAGTGCACTAATCCAATCTTTCAGGTCGCTTATGTTTTAGGGAGCGGTTTGATCCCTCAGTTGTCTAAATTTGTCCCAGTTCGTAATTGTGGCTTTTGTGGTCAGGCGTTTATGTGGCGCTGTGTTGAACTTGACGAAATGATGTAGTGGTCACTGCATGCTCAGCGAGTGTGGCGCGTTCTTCCACCGAGCGTCCCGAATGTGTTTGCTTAATGCTGGATCAGGAGATGTGTCTGCACTCATGATGTTGCCTATTCTGATGACTTTCTGCCAATCGTTCAGAATGGAAAAGCCAAAATTTTGGGCTGCTCGCCAGATTCTGGTGCCTTTGGGCGTGGATTTGTTGTAATCCCATGCCATGTGACGTGCGTTAAAATCGCCTACCATCAATAACTGCACCCTAGATGTGAGCTTTCCCAGTAAACACCAACCCATCTATGAGACGTATAAACCGTGTTGCCAAGACAAGCACAATGCCTGATAGATGTCTCAGCTGACCTCTGAGATGGCTATTAAACATATATAACATGTGTCGACAAAATATGCAAGGCATTGCCAGATGTCTTGATATGTCTTGTAGCGATCTTGTAGTTCAGCTAATGCACCTACTTTTTAGGCTACAAGACATCTTGCAAGATATCTCCTAGAAATCTAAAAGAGAAGTAACATACTAAACATGTCAGTCTACCAGATAGCTACAAGGCATCTTGCTCAAGATAAATAGGTCGCCTTATAGATATCTGAAGTGGCACCCAAGACAGCTGCTAGACATTTGCAAGATGCTTCGACCAGATACGAAAGATGTTTGTATACATGTCTTGGTACATCTTGTAGCTGTCTTCTAGCTCGGCTAATGCAACAACTTTTTAGCTACAAGACGTCTTGCAAGACATCTTCTAGAAGTCATGAAGATAGATTGTGAATGTCTAAAATGAGCTCTTGAATCTGCTGCAGTGCTCTAAATGATTTATTCACTGCTATTTCCAGAAAAACTGCTTGTGTAATTGTAGACGTTCTCAACACCACTGCCAGACATAAAAATATAGACTCATCAGATGCTACTACAACTAAAGCTGAATTGCCATCACACACTCACAGTGCTCTTTTGCACATTCAGTTATGATGCAAGATTAACTCATGTACAATGGTCGATCATTAATTCTCACACACTACAACTGTTGCCTATTTATTGAGAACTGTATATTTGTTGTTACAAATCATGCCACATTTCACGGTGAACAACCATCAGTAGGAGCTCTTTGGAAAGTTCGGTAGAAACTGCACCCAATGCTAGAAATGGCATGAGTAAAGTACAGAACTTTTTAATTTCCTCAGCCTTATACATTGCAGAGACAAACAATCTGACAAATGTTAAAAGCAAAGAAAGCCACAAGCGACAGTATGCAAATGACAATATGCGATTCTCAGAAGCCTAACATTGTACTAAGGAAGAAAACACCAGAAAGAGCCAACTCATGAACACATCACATGAAAGGAATGAGGCACATTGTCATTCATTCTCACAGACATTGAAACTGCCAACAGTAGGTGAGATCTGTACATCTTTTTGCTACAAAACATGCAGCACTGCATGGTGGACAGCCATTGTTATGTGCTCTTTGGGAGATTCGGTAATAACTGCAAAAGATAGGAAACAAAATGCATAAATCATACATTTGGTTTTTTCAACAATTTGCACTACAAAGATAAACGCACAGAAACTAGACATTATCAGTAGTATGAAAATGACAAGATAATAATGCAGTTCTCTCTAAGCTTAAAAGTATCCCTTTACAAAAGCAATGAAAACATCAATATCCCAAAATAGAGAAGGAAATGACTAGAAATAAACAGGGATGGGTGTGCACAAGGGTACAAAATTGTTCGAGTGGTTTAATAAACTGCATAACATTTGTACAAAATAAAACAAAGCAACAGATTCGAATGGAAAACTTTAGTATACAAAAAAAGATGCTTTCACAAAGGATCATCACCAGTGTAGCATTTCATAATACGATATGTGCATCCATGTCAACCACTGAAGGCTGGTCATACATACGTCTGGTGGATACTGTACAGACACTTAGGCACGACATCATCATCTTCATCAGTCTAACTATACCCACTGCACGGCGAAAGCCTTTCCCATATTTCTCCAATTAACCCGGTGCTGTGCTAGCTGTATCTACCTGACCCCTGCGAGCTTCTTTACTTCATCCGCCCACCTAACTTTCTGCCGCCCCCTGCTACGCTTTCCTTCCCTTGAAATCCAGTTTATTACCCTAAGCGACCATCGGTTATTCTCTCGTCGCACTACATGCCCTGCCGATGCCCATTTCTTCTTCTTGATTTCCACTAGAATGTCAGTAACTTGAGTTATTTCTCTCACCCACTCTGCACGCTTCCTATCTCTTAATGTTACTCCTACCCTTTTTCGTTCCATAGCCCTCTGCGTTGTCCTCAACTTAAGTAGAACTCTCTTGGTTAGCCTCCACGTTTCAGCCCCATAGGTGAGTACAGGTAAGATGCAACTGTTGTATACTTTCCTCTTGAGCAATACCGGCAAGCTGCTAGTCATAATCTGCAAGTGCTCGCCAAATTCGCTCTATCCCAATCTTATTCTTCTTGTTATTTCCTTTTCACGATCCGGATCTGCGGTTACTACCTGTCCTAAGTAGACATATTCGCCTACTACTTCCAGTGCTCCGCTACCTAATATGAACTGCTGTTTCTTCCCAAGGCTGTTGAACATTACCTTAGTCTTCTGCATATTGATTTTCAAGCCTACCTTTCTACTTTTCCTGTTTAGGTCACTAATCATTCTTTGCAGTTCATCTCCTTAGATACTTAGCAAGCCAATGTCATCAGCAAATCGCAGATTACTGAGGTATTCTCCATCTACCGTTACCCCTAACTGCTCCCATTCCAAGTCTCTGAATACTTCCTCTAAGCAAGCTGTGAATAGTACTGGGGAGATCGTGTCTCCTTGCCTAACACCTTTCTTTATGGGAATATTGTTACTTTCTTTATGCAGAACTATAGTTACTGTGCAGCCACTATATATATTGTCAGGCATGCGCACAGAAGAGGAGAAGGAAGTGCAAAAAGAGGCTCTCCGGAATAGAGGAAGAAGAAGAAGAAGCTCACCATCTGTTAGTTAGCACATCAGGCTAAGGTGCAGAATCACTCTGTAAATAAACCCTAACAGTGTGGTGGAAGGTGCTGCAAAGATCACCACGGATTCCTCTCTACCTCGTTCGAGCCGACGACTCGCTGGGTTTCCGCCTTTGACCACCACAATGATCCAAGACGGCGACGCACGACAGCCAGGTCCAGCGGCACCCGCATGGCAGCATTACCGTAAGCTGCGGACCTTTTCTGGCAAGGCTGGCTGGCGAAGATGTGGATGAGTGGCTCACCAATTACCAGCGGGTGAGCAAGTACAATCGCTGGGATGCCACTGTAATGCTGGCAAATGTTTTTTTCTTAGACTCCACAGCCCTGACATGGTTTGAGAACCATGAAGCGTCTCTAACGAGCTGGGGTCGTTTTGAAGAGGAGATTCGAAATTGTTTCGGGGATACCACGGCCAAACGGAAATGCGCTGAGCAGACTTTATTCCAGCGAGCCCAAGGGCCTGGTGAAACATGCACAATGTACATAGAAGAGGTCCTAAAACTCTGCAATGCGGTGAATCCGAGCATGTCTGACGAAGACAGAGTTGGCCACCTCTTAAAGGGCATCGCGGTGGACGTATATAACTTTTTAATTACAAAAGAAAACTTAGATTCTCCCGCGGCCGTGATCAAGCACTGTCGTACGTTTGAAACTTTAAAGCTGCGTCGCATAACCCTGAAATTCGGCCGTCTGCCTAATGTGACCACTGTTGCAAGCGTGGATTCTCACGAGCATTCACATGAGCCTCCGCATTTGGCCGACATGATTCGCCAAATTGTCCGTGATGAGCTCTCCCGCCATCAAGATCTGAACCACAGTGCGATCCCCTGCGATAGCTGCTGCCTGCAGGCAGCTCCCATCCAGCGCTCTTTTTGGTGTTCTACCACTCCTCCACCCGTCCGTGACCACCGAAACGACTCATATGGCCCTGCTCCCCTAGCTCGTTCACTATAGGGTGCCACCTCCTCCGCAACAACCCCAGCGGCTGGACTTTGCTGATCGCTGCGATCCTGTTACCGAGGGCTATTATTCGGACCGTGCTCGTGAACCACCCGTCTGTTACCGCTGTGGTATGGTGGGCCACATATCCAGATTCTGCCGCCGCCGGAACCCGGCATCACGCTACCAGCGCCAATGGACAAATCGCCGTTCTACTGTGAGTCCAGAAGTCCGTGACCCGACCTATCCCCCTCCATCGCGCTCCTACCGCTACGTACCACCACGCAACGACTTACCAGTTTCTGATCGCAGCCTGACACCTCCTGCCCGCCGCTCCCGACAATCGCCTTCTCCCCGCCGTTCTTCTCCGCCACCGGGAAACTAGCGTGTGCGGCCGATGGAGGTGCGGTCGCCAGGTCATCGATATTGCCAATTCCTCTACCGGTCGTTATGCTGAAGAACCGCTTGGAAGTGTTAGTGAATGGTGTTTGTGTTATGGCCTTAGTGGATACGGGTGCTACAGTTTCCGTGATGAGCTTAGATTTTAAGAACCGTCTCGGCCGCAAAATTATGTTTGGCTGGGATAGAACTGTCATATTTCGAGGTGTAGGGGGAGAATCGTTGGTTCCGCTTGGTATTTGTTATGTAAATGTAGCGATGGCTGGACACGAGTTTAGAACTGAATTTACGGTGCTCCCTCGCTCTACGCACGACGTTATTCTAGGAGTTGACTTTTTACAGCAGTGTGGCGCAACTCTCGACTTCAACAGTGGCGAGATATCAATAAGCCCCAGCCTTCGATCGGCCCTCATAGAAGAATCGCCGCGGGCGGTCCAAGTGTTTTCTGTCTTCGAGGATACCGTCGTTCCGGCGATGTCCGCCATCTTCGTCCCAGTTGTGTCTTCGGGTGCGGTTCCCAGTGCCTTCGACGCTCTGGTGGAACCCGCTTCCCTTTCCGGGGCCAAAAAGAGTGTGTTGGTGCCCCGCAGCGTTGTTCGAGTAAACGAGGGCCGTGCCACTCTTTGGACGGTCAATCATACCAATGAACCTGCCGTATTGCCGCGTGGTTTGAAACTCGCCGACTTTGAAGAACGCCTTTCTATGCACATCGCCGCGTTCAATGACGACGTTGCTCGTTCAACTACACGTCCCGATCATGCTGATTCCCAGTTTAAGTCTATGATAAATAAATCGCTACCCCCCAACGACCGGCGAATATTGATGGAGGTTCTTATGAAACATGCGGACGTGTTCGACTTTGCTCGAGATCAGCCACCACCGATTCCGCCTTCCCGCACCCATCACATGATCGACACTGGATCTGCACACCCGATTAGACAGACACCATACCGGGTTTCACCTTCAGAACGTAAGATAATTGACGAACAGGTCCATGATATGATGCAAAGAGGAATCATTCAGGAATCATCTAGCCCATGGGCCGCCCCTGTGATTCTCGTGAAAAAGAAAGATGGCACCTGGCGATTTTGTGTCGACTATCACCGCCTCAATACTGTCACCAAGAATGATGTTTACCCGCTCCCGCGTGTTGATGATGCCACTGACTGTCTCCATTCAGCTTCCTACTTTTCATCTGTTGATTTACGGTCCGGATACTGGCAGATACCGATGCATCCGAAAGATAAGGAGAAGACGGCATTCGTGACTCCCGATGGGTTATATGAATTTAACATGATGCATTTCGGCCTATGAAACGCTCCGGCTACCTTTGAAAGATTAATGAACACTCTTTTGCGTGGTCTGAAGTGGCAAATTTGCATGTGTTACCTAGATGATGTAGTGATTTTTGGGAGGACCTTCGCCGAGCATAACAGCCGTTTAGCTGTGGTCCTTAACTGCATGGAGAAAGCGAGTCTCGTGCTGAACTCTAAGAAGTGCCGCTTCGGTGAACGCCAAGTCGTTGTGCTTGGGAATTTGGTTGACAAAAACGGCGTTAGGCCTGACCCACAGAAGATTGAAGCTGTCAGCTGCTTCAAAAAGCCCAAGTCTGTGAAAGAACTCAGGAGCTTCCTGGGACTTTGCTCTTACTTTCGACGCTTCATCCCTAAGTTTGCTGACGTAGCCTACCCCCTCACATGGCTCTTGCAGAAAGATATTCCCTTCAAATGGACTCCTGAATGTGATTCTGCGTTTCGCCAGCCAGTTTCTTCTTACCTCGTGGCCTATACTGCGTCATTTCAGCCCAACAGCTCCCACTGAACTCCACACTGACGCAAGTGACATCGGCGTGGGTGCTGTGCTCATACAACGGCATGACGGAAACCAACACGTTGTCGCTTACGCAAGTCGCACCCTTAGCAAGTCTGAACGCAACTATACCGTGACGGAGCAAGAGTGCCTTGCCGTCGTTTTTGGCGTACAGCGGTTTCGCTCGTACCTTTATGGACGTTCCTTTACAGTCATCACCGATCATCATTCGCTTTGCTGGCTGGTGAATCTACGCGACCCCTGCGGTCGGTTGACTCGCTTGGCATTACGCCTTCAGGAGTTCAACTTTACAATGTCGTACAAAAGTGGCCGCCAACACGCTGACGCTGACTGCCTCTCGCGGCTGCCTCTCGCAACTACCCTCTGCGATGACAACTTTGACGACTATCTTGCCGCCGTTTCCGTACAATTTCCAGATCTTGCCACTTTCCAGCGAGAACAACGAAAAGATCAAGACTTGGTAGCACTTTTTGAAAAAGCTCGTGATACGGCATCTGCGAACCCTTTCTGCATTCGCGATGGTTTGCTGTATCGAAAAAATTACTCGTCTGGCGGTGCCCGCTTTCTGCTAGTCGTTCCGGCTAGCCTCTATTCCTCTGTTCTACACTCTATGCACGATGACGTTACAGCTGGGCACTTGTGGTTTGCTAGGACTCTTACGCGCATTAAGGAACGTTTCTACTGGCCAAATATGCGTCGAACGACTCAGCGTTACGTGAACTCCTGCGTGCAGTGCCAGCGGTTCAAGCTCCCCACGACTTCTCCTCCGGGCCACTTACATCCGGTGACACCACCGACCACACCATATGAGCAAGTGGGTGTTGACCTCATAGGCCCGTTTCCCCGCTCGTCCAAAGGCAATCGCTGGGTCATCGTGTGCGTTGATCATCTCACGCGTTACTGTGAAACTGCCGCCATCCTTTCCGCCACCGCCGCTGACGTCTCGTTCTTTCTTCACGCTGTCGTCCTCCGTCACGGGCCTCCTCGTGTAATTATCAGTGACCGAGGCCGCCAGTTTACTGCAGATGTTGTGGAACAGCTTCTGCGCTATTGTACTTGCCAGTTGCGTCACTCTACGCCGTACCATCCCCAGACAAATGGCCTCGTCGAACGTACAAACCGGACACTGAAAAACATGATTGCGATGTATGTTGACTCGAGGCACAAGAACTGGGATGACGTGCTTCCTTTCATTACTTACGCCTATAACACCTCGAAGCATGAGACAACTTCTTATAGTCCATTTTTCCTCCTCTACGCCCGTCCGCCTCGACGTTCTCTTGACACCATTTTGCCGTTCTCTCTCGACACCGAGCCGTCTGTTTCGAGCACCCTCTGCCGCGCTGAAGAGGCTCGTCGGGTCGCCCGATTACGCACTCTGGCCTCGCAGGACCGCTCTAAGCAGCGCTACGATCGTGAGCATCAGGATGTCTCCTACCTTCCCGGCGACTTAGTGTGGCTCTGGACACCTCTCCGCAAGCGTGGTTTGTCCCAGAAGCTGTTGTTGCACTACACAGGCCCATTTATTGTGCTCAAACGCATTAATGAGTTGAATTACGTCGTGTCTCGCCAATGTTCCCACGGTCGCCCCTCTCGGAAAACACAGGTAGTTCATGTCGCAAGAATGAAGCGCTGCCACTCTCGCTCGGGCCTCTGACAGCCCAGGGGCTTCGTCTGCGAAGGGGGAAATGTCAGGCATGCGCACAGAAGAAGAGAAGGAAGTGCAAAAAGAGGCTGTCCGGAATAGAGGAAGAAGAAGCTCACCATCTGTTAGTTAGCACATCAGGCTAAGGTGCAGAATCACTGTGTAAATAAACCCTAACAATATCTTCCAGAACTTTCACGTATGGCTCGTCTAGGCCCTGATTTCGCAATGCCTGCTTCACCGCCGAGGTTTCTGCTGAGTCAAATGCTTTTTCATAATCCATAAATGCTATGTATTAGGGCTGGTTGTATTCCAAACAATTTTCTATCACCTGGTTGATGGTATGGATATGATCAATTGCAGATTATGGTTTTTGAAACCAGGCTTAATCTTTTCCTTGATTGCAGTCTAAGGTTTTCCTGATTCTATTAGCGATTACCATAGTAAATACCTTATACGTAACAGGCGACATCGAATCCATTAAATCATCTACACTGGAAAAAAGAAGCCAAGACTGTGCTTCACTGCTGCTGTTCCTGTTAGCATGACTAGGAGTAATTGAATAAAAATATGCAATGGCTGCATGTATACCACAGTTACATTCTAGTATCGTAACCAGAAAGCACTGTAAGGAAAAGGAAACAGGTAAGGGTCGCACATCACTCTAAAAGAAACACTAGAAGGCACCATAAGCAAAAAAAGGAAGGAGCAAAAGGTTTGCATCCCTGTTATTGTACACACCAACTCCATCTATTGTACACAATATTCCATCTCTTCACGTCCTGCTGGTATGGAAAGAAGGAAGTTAACTACTGAGCTTGTTGATTTTCCGACATAAAAAAGTGTACTTAGTTCAACAGACACACACCAGAAAGAAAACACCACATGCACTTATTACAACTGTTTATTCAGGGGAAAGCAGTCGACACGTAACTTTCGCTGCTGATGTGCATGTGTCTAAGGCAAACAGCACCAATCTTATCAAAGCAAGTATGAGAGAAATTTCTGTTCAGCTTCAAAGAAAAGCTGAAGTGTTGCTGACAGAGCTCGAGCCTGTTTAATATAGGTAGCATTCTCTGTCCCTGAAAGCTTGCTCAGCTAAGCCATCACATAAACTTCGAAAGTAAACAGGTCGGCTGTCAGAAGAGACATGTCCAGCATTTCGTAAAGTGCACCACCGTCTATGAAATTTTACTGTCATGTAGAAAAATCCTATTTTGGACAGGCAGGACTCTGCGTGAATCGCCAACTTAGGGAACGTGCAAAATACATTAACAATGAGGGTGAGCGACTCGTCTTGCATTGTAGGGCTTTCACCAACTGTGAAAACTGTGGGTAACGACTCAAAAAAACTATTGAAGCCCTTCATATAAAAAAGAAGGTTTCAGCTGTGTCAGCAACAAAGTGGTTTTTCTTATGAGGCTGAACAAAAATTTCTCACACATAGTTTGATAAAATTGGTGCTGTTTCCATGTTGCCTTGTACCCGTGCACATCACCTGAGTAGGCTATGTATATTGGCTGCTTTCCGCTGAACAGTTGTAGTAAGTGCTGGTGGTGTCCTCTGTCTTTTGTGTGACTGTGTTACGCTAAGTAGCCTGTTATTACGCATGGATAGAAAGCATTGACAAAAAAATCCAAACAAGGGCTGAGTACCACTGCCATACATTCTGGCATGAAAGCCTGTAAAATGTGGGAGCTGGCAAGGGCTGTGCATCTGTTATCCTCTACAATTCCTTGAGGGCAGAGAGAAAGTTGAAAACAAAATAAAAAAAACTGCCAGGTGTACAGTTCTATCACATCCACTGCAGTCAGTTACAAATTAAAAATGAAGGGGCAAATATCCTTCAAAGGAGGCTTTTCTGCCAATCAGGTCGTTCTCAACACTGGTCCCGCTCCAGCCCTTGTCCATAGCTCACTAGGCTGAGCAGCTTTTTCTTTGCCGGGACTGAACACCAACTGCACTGCCTCTTTTTTGTCACCTACTGCCATGAAAGGGGGAATTCTTTTGTGGCTCACTTGATTGGGAGGCTCTCTCTGTCAATGGACGGAGGCCTACCTTTGAGAAATTACACAGCTGCAATCTTGAGTTGTAACTGAGCATAAAAGGTGCCTTGATCCTAGCTGCTTGCTATTAATAAGGAAGTAATTACTCGTCATCCACCCAATCGCAGCCATACGGCTACAAATGAGTTATACAGCTTTCTTAGAAACTTCGTAGTTAAAGAAAAATTCGTCCTGATCCGGGGATCAACTTGGGGGATTCCCCTAAATATTTGACCTGCTTGCTACTGTGGCATTGTTCATGGCGGCTGCGCAGCGCCTTTAGGTGTGGACTTGGTCTTGGTCACAAGGCAAGCACCAACCACTCTTTTGTGACATCAGCAAAACTAAGTTTGAAAGCTTTGCATGTTACACCTGCCAGGATTAAAATCAAAAGCACGATTTAGATATATGAGCTCCCAAACAAAAGGAAAAAGTCACACCGTTAGTAACTCTGCAAGTTTTTGGCACAGTCAAACCATACCTGTGTATTCAGTCAGTAGCTCACGACTGCCTAGCGGAATGTCAGTCACGTGGCCCTCATCGCTCAGGTGTGTTTGCAGCACAAACAGGGTGGTTGCAACGTGCAAGGTGTTCAAATGTTTTAGACATTTTTTGTGAAGTTTAATAAAGCAAAGCATTGACTAGAAAACACTGCCACATATTCCACTTTGGGATAATAATTTAACCTCGAAATGTCAAATAAGATTGAGAGTGCAGAGTGCACAATAGAAATATGTTTTACCAAGACATGAACTAGCAGCACAAAATAGTGCTGAGTATAATACTGTTACGGACTTGTTCTCAAACAGAGTACGGAGGAAGCAAGAAGGAAGAGGAAGAAGAAGTGTGCGCGCCCGTTCGACCTTTGTCTTGTGGCACCTGTGTCGTTCCCGCTGGCCGTGTGTACCTAGCGTACTGAACCGACTAAAACGTCTCGGTGGCGACGCTAAGGGCGTAACATTGTGGTGGAGGTGCGGGGTAACAATCCCTGGCGCGCACACTTCTTCTTCCTCTTCCTTCTTTCTTCCTCCGTACTCTGTTTGAGAACAAGTCCTTAACACTGCATCGGATGATCAGCCGCTCTCTAACCAGGGACCAGCGTGACGCTTTGGAGGCCTTACTGGCCAAGTATTCTTCCATCTTTGATTTTTCGGAGCCCAGCGGCTCACGGTGCATTCCCGTGACACGTACCCAGCATCGCATTGACACAGGCTACTCACACCTAATTCGACAGACGCCGTACAGAGTGTCGTCAACAGAACGCCAAGTCATCAGTGAGCAGGTTCGGGATATGCTGGAAAAGGGTGTTATTCAAGAGTCATGCAGTCCCTGGGCCGCCCCTGTGATTCTGGTGAAGAAGAAAGATGGTACATGGCGCTTTTGCGTCGACTATCGCCGCCGGAATGCTGCAACAAAGAAAGATCTGTATCCCCTTCCCCGGATCGATGACGCCATAGATTGTCTGTTCTCAGCATCATATTTTTCATCTGTCGATCTGCGATCGGGATATTGGCAGATCCCTATGCACCCTGACGATAAGGAAAAAACGGCTTTTATCACGCCTGATGGCCTGTTTGAATTTAATGCAATGCCTTTCGGGCTCTGCAATGCTCCTGCAACTTGCGAGAGATTTATGGACGCTATCCTACGGGGACTAAAATGGCAAATATGTATGTGCTACCTCGATGATGTCGTCATTTTTGGCAGGACATTCAATGAGCGCAATGAACGCCTCGCTCTCGTGCTAGACTGCTTCAAAAACGCCGGTCTAGTACTTAAGTCGAAGAAGTGTCGTTTCGGTGAGCGTCAGAGTTTGGTACTAGGACACCTCGTCGATCGTGACGGCGTCAGACCTGACCCTCAAAAGACCGCGGTCATTGTATCGTTTCCAACACCTCAGAACGTGAAGGAACTTAGAAGTTTCCTAGGACTGCGCTCATATTTCCGCCGCTTCATTCCCCGCTTTGCTGACATCGCTAACCTGCTTACGTGCCTTCTCCACAAAGACGCTCCCTTCGAGTGAACATCAGAGTGTGACTCTTCTTTTTGCCAGCTCAAGTTTTTACTAACATCACATCCGATTCTCCGTCATTTCAACCCTTCTGCTCCAACGGAACTGCACACGGACGCCAGTGGCGTTGGCATTGGTGCTGTGCTGATTCAGCGTTACGGCGACAAGGAACATGTTATTGCTTACGCCAGTCGTTCCTTAAGCAAACCTCAACGCAATTACACAATCACTGAGCAGGAATGCCTCGCGGTAGTTTTCGCCGTTCAGCGGTTTCGCTGTTATCTATACGGGCGGCCCGTCACAGTGGTCACTGATCATCATTGCCTGTGCTGGCTGATGAACCTCCGTAACAATATATATATATATATATATATATAT
>JAJIZL010029254.1:0-39902 GCA_023969395.1 Amblyomma maculatum
TTCCCACAAACGTAGTCGTAAAAATCATTGCAAGGGTCAGCAGTGAACTTGATGGTTTGCTTCAAATAGTCGCTCTGGTTGCGACAGTGTTCTGTAGTACATGACGCCGGCTCAGCTTCCCCTCCTCCTTGTGCCACCTTTAACAGCCTGGCTTTCCGCGTTGTCAGCTTCGTGGGGCGCCGTGGCGTCGCCGGACGTGTAAGCGATGAAGCGCCTCTCGAAACTGCCGTCGCCGCTACAACGTCGGGCTTTCCTGTTGCTCCTAGTTGAACAGGAACCTCGATGTCACTGAGCTCACCAGTGTCGGCGGAGTCTACGATACCGCCATTTTCCTGATAGCCATGGTTAGGCTGGCTTAAATGGCCCTGTGGAGGAAAAAAAAAAACAAGATGTTCTTGTTTAAAGCGAGCTGTCTTTGATTAATATATTTCGGAACTTTCCTTGTGGCTAGGTTCACTCTCGCAGCTACTAAGGCTTGTCTAGTAAAAAATGCGGAATGCGGGTGTCGTTCTGCAGTGAGTGGTTTATCAGGCCATACGTGCCTTGGCTTCCGTAATGCCAACTTCGTGATGCAAAGTCGCAGTAAGCTGAAATAACAGTTATTAGGCCAAATGTTCTCCTTTAGTTGCGGCCCCATAGTCTATAGGCAGACTTCAGCAATAACTACAACATCACGCAAGCGCAGGTGTCTCGCAGTTTGCCATGGCATGTGATCAATTTTGGCCCTCTCATTATGACGGAAAGACCCAGATGTATGCATTTGAGGCGTGCAACAGTTTCCTGAGATAACCTTTCTTTGTCAGCATAGACCATGCTAGGTCAAGTGCAGGACGACACAAATCCCCGTCATCTGCACTTGTCACAATGCATCGGGTTAGTTGTGAAGATTTAAATTTAAAATTGGTTCACAGGAAGGGAAAGTGGAGACTGAATTGGGGTGCCTGGGTGCGAACCCGACATTGCATGACTGCGTCTGGAAAGCGACGAAATGAAGAGGCGTCCGTGTGCTGTGAGATGTGAGTGCACATTGAAGATCCCCAGCCGGCTGATATTACTCTCCAGCCCTCCATTACGTCACCTCTATCCCTCTCTTCGACCTAATAATAATAATATTAATTGGTTCACAGGAAGGGAAAGGCTCAGTATCTGTCACACTTGTAGCTGCGGACACATGAACCGCGCCGTAAGTGATGGGAGGCCTGATTAATTGATTTATAGGAAGAGAAAGGCGCGGTAACCGTCTCACTTCTTTTCTGTGGGCACCTTAACCGCACCGTAAGGGAAGGGAGGAAGGTGGAAGTGAAAGTGGAAAGAGAGAACGAGGAGCCGTAGTGGAGGGCTATAGAGTAATTTCGACCACCCGGGGATCTTTAACATGCGCTGACATTGCACAGCACACGGACGCCACTTCGTTTCGCCTCCATCGAAACGCAGCCGCCGCGGTCGGGTTCGAACCCGGGTACTCCGGCACAGTAGTCGGGCGTCTTACCACTGCACCACCCCGGCGGGGCGATTTCCATACTCATGTTCATCCCTTCCTTAGGGCGCAGATTAAGCGTCCATGGAGTAGGGAGTAGTGTGACCGATACTGCACATTTCCTTTCCTGTAAGCCAGTGTACAAGTACTTTTTTTATTAGGACGAAAGCTTTAATGCCTCATATTTGTCGACAGAAGGTTGTCAGCAGCAGGTTGTCAGCAGAGGTGTCACGTTTTCAAGGGCAAGAGCTAAAAATAAAATAATAAGCCTTGAGACCGGGAATCGAGCCTCAATCCCTTGGATCCCCAGCCCAGCGCTTTACCAACTGCGCCACGCCGGGGATCATATAACACTGTTCATAATTCCCCTTGTCTACCGTGTGGATGACAGCGGGATTCCGCTAGAATGAAAGATACTGCGCCATTCCTTTCCTGTACAGGAAATATAGAACGCTGGTGAACTTTGATGCGTACAATGAAATGCTGGTTGTGTTGTTGCTGCGACTGTAGTAACAAGGAAAAGAAAATGCACGGGCCTGACACTGGCTCCATAGCTGATCCACCTCCGCTGTTGTTGTGGCTGTAAGAAGAAGGAAAAAAAATGCACGGGCCTGCTACTGGCTCTATAGCTGAGCCACCGCCGCTGCCTCGTGCAGGCAGAAGAGAAAATAAAGAAAAGGAAGAGAAAGACACGCGCCGCAACAACAGCCGCCATCCCCCACCGAAGTGGTGGTGGGTGCAGTGACGACCTACAACAGATAAAAATTCGGTGGCAGGTTGTGTTTTTTGAGGAATTCAAAAAGGGCTCCAGAGTTGGGTAGCCTTAGGGGGTCTGATAAAGTCAACGAGGAAAGGTGTTCCTGGAAATATTCCTCATATTCCTCAAAGAACACAACCCAAGAAAATGTGTTGGCTTCAGCATGGATGTCAAGGATTTATATTATAGCCTCCCCCATGACTGTCTCCTTAAGCGTGTTCAAATGTGCATTACTGAAGACAATAATGAATGTAACTTCATTGACGCCTCAGGTGTAAGTGTTGGAAGTTTCATCGAACTTTTCAGGTTCTACCTGGAGTCCACCTTCATAGGCTGGAAGAACAAGCTGTATACGCATAAGGCCGGAGTATGCATTGGATCGAGTGTTGGACCGGTCTTGAGTGACATCTTCTTAATGTACGTGGACAGACGCTTGAAGGATAACCTGAAGGGCCTACATCCTTCCACCTTCAGTTATATGGACGACTTTTTATTATTCACAAACCATGAAGGATTCAATCAACGAACGAGGGACATTATTGATGTTTTTACTGAGTGTGGATCAGGGCTGGAATTTGCTGTTGAAGAACCAGTTGACGATCGGTTACAGTGTTTAGATGTATTGATTCAGTTCGGTGAGGATCATGTTTGTTGGGATTACAACCCGAGATCGGTGAAGCCCTTGCGAAGCTATAATTTGGGACATTTCAAATTAGTGAAGAATGGGATGATCAACACATGCTTGCTAAATGCGTTGAAGAAATCTTGCTACCACGTAAGACAATTCACAAGAATTGCATAGGCCGGTTATCAGGAGTCGGTTATTAATGGAGGCCAGTTGACGGGCACTGAAGAGCCTTAAAAGAACGCACAGACTGAAATCCCTGCCCAGCATGGGTGAGAAGAAGAGGAAGGTTGCGGTGGTACCATATGTGCACAGAATTTCACATGGCCTCAAAAATGTAGGCAAGATGTATGGTATTGACGTCGAATTGACCGCCCCGCTCAAGATGAAGAGGATTTGCCCGGCTATTCAAAGGGAAAGAGAATCGAAGAAGCAAGAATGGGGGGTGAAACGTAGAGACCCATTTGTTGGATGCAAGACTGGTGTTGTGTACAGGCTTCCACTCTCTTGTGGATCCTGCTATATAGGACAAACAGGACGCTGTATTAAGAAGAGACTACAGGAACACCGGAACAACTTGAAAAGTGGCAAGGACAAAACATTTCTGGTCTCACATTGTCATTTATGTGAAACAATGAAGAAGGAGAAGAAGAAGTGCACTCCTAAGTTTGACAAGGTTAGGATTTTGTGTCGCCGCAAAGACAAGATGACGAGAGAGATAGTTGAATCATATTTTATTTCAACGGACAAAAAGTGTGTCGGCAAGACCTCTCTTGCTCTCTCAAGCAAAGAGATGGTTGGTTGGTTGGTTCGTGGGGTTTAACGTACCAAAGCAACTCAGGCTATGAGAGACGCCGTAGTGGAGGACTCCGGAAATTTCGACCACCTGGGGTTCTTTAACGTGCACTGACATCGCACAGCACACGGACGCATTGCTTTTCGCCTCCACCGAAAAGCTGCCGCCGAGGCCGGGATTCGAAGATGTCTTTTTTGAGTGACTCTTTGTGCAGCAGGTGATCCCAGGTGTTGTTGCACGTAATTGTTTTGTTTTCATGATATTTTTTGTTTTTATCTGGGCCTTGGAGTAAAGGCTTCGACATAGTTGTGAGTCCGCGCTCGCACTGTGGCTTCCTTTTATCTTGTCCTGTGTCTTCTTGTTCGTGTTCGCGTTGTTAAAATTAATAAAGAATGTTTACCAACTCGCCCAACAAAGTACCTTGGTAAGCCATATTTCTTACTAAGATCCTCATTTAGCGCCATTTAAATATATTAGCTAACTAGCTACCGCCAAAGCAACGGCCATCTGCTCATTGGCGCGCGCGCACTGGATGTCTCGCGTATGGTTAACCGACACCGTCAGCCATCCTTAGGGCTTTAGGAATGTTCACATCCGGGTAAGCCGGCAATGAGAGTACCGCTTCTGTAGGGGTTAGCATTGGGTGTTGAGATTCGATTACAGCCTTGGGCGTTATTGACTGATGTCTCTTGACCAATGCGCGTGATAAAAGGGGAGGAAATGGGAGCGAAGAGCTTTCCAAACGGCGCGGAAATGTGAAATTAGCAGTTATGTTGGGGCGGGTGAGGCTTGCACAAAAGTTGACGTTAGTTAAACGGTTTAGACGTGTGAAAGCCTGTATTTTTTCATGTTGGATCGTGGGTTTGCTTTGTGGTTAGTTTATGAAAGCGACATGCGTTGCACAGCGTGAGGGAGTGGCAGTAAAACTCCTGGGGTGATAAGCAATAGGTACGTTAATTACAAAAAGCTGCGATAGGGACTACGAGGTTCTGTAAGCCCTCCTCGTGAAAATTCTAGTTTCGAATTCGTTCTGCTAAAACGGAATGTGTTTTTCGTTTAACTGCTGCTAGTCGAGTCTTCCAAGATCATTCTAGATCACCGCAAAATGCAGACTGGTGAGGCAGTTTGAAGTACTTTTTCACTAATACGGAGGAACCACTGATCTAACGTCTATAACTGAAATTACTCATATATCCACTACCCCTCCGCTAAGCTGATATCAGTTTAAGAAAAAAAACGTCTACGGCGTTAAAACTTCGCGATGTATGTGGCGCTCATTCTATTCTTCACGTGCTTCTTGGAAGCCGAAATAGACCTGCTTCATCATTCATGTTCAGCGTTGTATATTTCTACATTGCTGAAAAAAAAAGTCAATTCGTCTTAACTACTTGCAGAATGGAACAAACGAGGATTCAGGGGTGTGAGCCTCAGTTCGCCAGCCAACGTTTCGAAAAGGAGACTATTCAAATGAACGAAAAAAGTACCCGTGTTGAAAAGTTGGCTTGCTAACTGACACTCCTCCTCAACCCAAGTACGGTTTCTTTTTATACCGTGTAGACATTTTCATCTGCTCCTTCTGCTCTATTAGAACGGACGGTGGGCTTTATACTTTACTTTTCTTAATGTGCAGCTGACCTTTTACAGGTTATTACTGCCTTTAACTATCACTATGTGGTATCCTTCCTGGAACGTACCAGAACGCATAATCGTTCATTGAACATTAGTTTTGTGCTTTTGGAGCATCGGCGGCTCATTTAAAGACGTCGGGACGAAAACGCGCTTACATCTTGGCGGCAAAACGAAGACAGGCAGAGTAAGAACTTCTAAACGTTCATCGCAGTTCATGTCAGGCCACCTTGTGGTCAGCTTCACGTACCATTACAAAACAGCTAAGAATGGACAGTGAAGGATCTTACCTTTCTAAGGAACACTGCGGTCAGGCCCAGCGTAGTGCATATAACCACGACGGCGACGAAAACTCCGAGAAAGTAGACATTTTTTCTGGAGGCACCTGCAGTGGTATTGCACCGCTCTTTTGGGCTGCTTTTGTCTGTCCACATTTCGCTGAGTGGAAACCATTGCACCGGCCTTTCCTGCTGCAAGAAATGCGGATAATGGGAAGTCACCTTCGTGCTACCACGATATCGCTCGCATGTACTGTCTATGTCCAGTCAGTCAACGGAATTCAGTGGCACAATCATTTATATGTTGTATATTTTTGGTGTGGACTGAAAACAAAAAAGACAGTACTACTTGTTGCAGAGCATTTTTTTTTAAGCAGCATAGGACGGGCCCCTTTGAGGCAACTATGGCTCCTCAGAAACGTGCCATTTAATACCGCAACATATAATCAAGGATGCCCTTCAAGAATGCACACAACGGAAGTAGTCTTGCACAGCTCTTTTGCACTATAAATTATGAGCAGCTCCCCTTGCACTCACGTCGAGAATTCGCACTATAGTATCATTGCAACGCAAGTCATTCAGATTGATATTTCGCGGCATCTCCACAAACCTACAGCGAAATAATAAACTGTCCTCCACTTTATCGCAGACCATACGCAGATCCCCACACAGACCTCACTCGTCAGCAAGCCACTATATGGCGAAACCTGCAAGCCCGCACACTACCAAACCCAACCCGACACAATAAGATTTGACCCGCGCAATACCCCACAAATGCATGTGCGGCCTGCGGAGAGATGTCCGACATCCTCACATGGTTTGGAACTGCCCCAAACCGCTTAAATCGTACGGTTTACAAAAAATTAGCCATGAGCAGTGGGAGGCGAAGCTGGCTCACACAGAGCTCCCCCTTCAGCTCCAGCTGATCAGTCAGGCCAGGTGGGGCGTATTCACCAATGGTTTTCCGGACCTGGGTAAACCGCCCGCGTAATCACATTGTATCAATAAAGTTTCTTCTCCCTCTCTCTCTCTCTCTCGCGGCGAGTCGCGAAATCATACGGTGATATCACAAAAGTTTTTTCACTTGCTTCTGGGATCCCCGCTTGGGTGGCGCAGCGGTTAAGGCGCTCGACTACTGTTCTCAAGGCAGCGGGATCGAATCCCGGCCTCGGCGGCCACTTTTCGGTGGAGGCGAAAAGCAAGGCGGCTGTGTGCTGTGTGATGTCAGCGCACGGTAAAGAACCCCAGGTTGTCAAAATTTCCGTAGTCCTCCACTACGGCGTCTCTCTTAGCCTGAGTCGCTTTGGGACGTTAAACCCCACAAACCAAACCAAACCAAACCAAACTTGCTTCTGAAAAGAGTTTTCCTAGGAGGGGCACCGTTTTGAAACGCATGTATGGAAAAGTGAATGACACCCCACAAATTCACAACAGTGATTGGACGGGCTTGTTGGTATTGCGTATATTTACACGAGCAGCGCAGCTAACAGGACACACGAGGAATGACACACACAAATGGGCGCTGACTGACAACTTAAAAGCTTATTTTTAAGCAGTACGTTTAAATAGGCAAAAGGGAAAGGGGAACAACAAGAAACGCTGCGCGAATGCCGGTGATCGGTGTAGTCAAGTCAAAAAAGATTAGATCAGAAAACAGGGCGCGATATGAGGCTGAAAGCGATAAAAGGCAGCAAGACACGAGGTTATGGAATGACAGGTAAGAACGATGATACATTAAAACATGAAAACGTGGCCGTGAAAGGTTGGTGCAAGCATAATATCTTAGAGAAAATAAAATCAGAAAAAAAAAGAGGGTTAAAACGTGATCAAAATGCGTGACCCAGTGAATAAAAAGCCTGGAATGGACACACGGAATTTACTAATGAAACTGCCACACTGTAAAGGAAACCAAATTCTTTTCTTGACATAGAGATAGAAGTGGTGTTTATGCATCGGCCTTTGCGTGTTGGACCAGGAGTGCTTCAGTAAATTCTCTGGACAGCCTGTTCCGTACTCTGCCCATGACGACACACCGGCTGTTGTCAGGAGTGCAGCTATCATCAGGATTATCCTTATAATGATCACATCTCTTGCAATGCTGGGCGAGGCTACCGGTGATTTCTCATTGCCCATACTGTTTTCATGTTATTTAAGCCTTATGTTAAAACACCTTCCGGTTTGCACGATGTACCTCCTCCTGCATGATAATGGCACATAGTAGACTCCTTCTGTTTGACAGGGGACGTACTGAATGGAATACATCTTCCCCTACCAACGTGGGACCGGAGGGTTGTTCACTTTTGAACTGAGCGCGGATAATTTATAAGGAGCGGAGAAGACCATGTCAACGACTGCACGGTGTGCGACCTTCTTGAGGCGATGTCTGATAGCGTAGATATAGGGCATTATAACCTTATAATCTTTTTACGCTCGCTGCTGGACGCTGCGGGGTTTCTTGTGCTTCTAGATAATGCAGCCAGCCGAGGAAATTTAAAAATTTAAGGGGTAGCCTGCTTTTGAAAAGCGCTTGGTGTTGTGGCTAAATCTATGTTGAAATTGGTGGTCATATGACGTTTTAAGTGCGCTTTGAAAGCAGATTTGATGATCCCCGTTGGTGATCCCTTTTCTGTAAGCAGTTCTGAAAAGGTTGCTGACTTCCTAAGCTCTCACCACTACAATATTCTAAAAGGGTTTTCCTCAGATATTAAGGATTTATACTGACCACTTCCCTACAAAGAATTGATGGATTCCATTGAAGACGCTACCGACACTTTTGGTGCCGTTAATTTTCAGAATGAAATCAGGCTACCTGTTGGCGATTGTTTTTTTACTTTTGGACTTTTATCTTGTCATCTTTTGTCACTTGAAATCAACATACCTACATCCAAAAACAAGGCGTTTAAATTAGCTCCTGTGTCGCGTCTATCCTACGCGAACTTTTCCTCGCACAGCATAAACGAATTTTGAATGACATGGCTCGAGATGAGAGCGGTGATCAAAATATACCGGCACGTGGATACTTATCTCGTCATTTTAAGGTGTACCAAGAGTGCTTACAACTCAGCGGTATCCCACGATTTTTCCGTATTTGAACAATGTGTGCCTCTCACATTAATGCTTGAAACCTTGGTTTGGTTTAGTTTGTAGAGTTTAACGTCCCAAAGCGGCTAAGGCTATGAGAGACGTACGCCGTAGTGGAGGACTTCGGAAATTTCGACCACCTGGGGTTCTTTAACGTGCACTGACATCGCACAGCACACGGGCGCTACTCGGTTTCGCCTCCGTGGAACCGCAGCCGCCGAGGCCGGTATTCGATCCCGCGTCCTTGGGCACAGTAGTCGAGCGCCTTAACCGCTGCGCCACCCCGGCGGGGAAACATGGGACGACAGGTCAATCCAATTTCTCGTCCAGCGGTTGCTATTTTCAGATAGACAGACCTGCTGGGCTTATCAACCTTGAGACAAAACAATTCGCCGACCATTATGTTACTTTCTAATGTTAACTTTGAGCGCCGCTCATCAGCCGTTTCACCTTTTTCGATAGATTGAGGCAAAGATATCGAGTAAGACATGCATATACTATTACAGACAACGTTTTATTTTTCACTCATATTCCTTCAAGAAACACTCCACTATCAGTTCTTGACTGTCATGAAGGAAGCGTTGTGGTGGGAGAAATGAAGAGAGCAATTATCTGTAGGTTGCGGGATGCAGTGCGTGGACCCATAGAAACGTTGCGCGGCGAGGAGACTAATGTCACAAGCCAAAGACGAGAAGAAAACACTTTCGCAAATACCTTAAACTGGCTTGAAAACAATGTAGCAAAAGTTAGCAAATGTCTCTTCCAATTTCTAGCAATACTTATTAAAAACAAATGAGGGCGGGCTAGATCCGGGCTAGGCCTTCCTCGAAAGCCAAGCTTTGATCGGTTAGAGATCCGGACTATCAAACTAGCTGTAACGTCTTCCACTTGAGCTCTGAAGCGCGGCTTTCATAATTGGTCGACAGGAATGGAAAGGTGCATTAGCTGTCACACATGTTTTTGTAGACACCTGAATCATGCAGTAAGGGAAGGAAGAAAGTCGGGAGTGAAAGTGCAGCTGGTTACAATGGAAAGACGCAGTATCTGTCACACTTGTTTCTGTTAGTTTGGTTGGTTTGGGGGGTTTAACGTCCCAAACCGACTCAGGCTATGAGAGCCGCCGTAGTGGAAGACTCCGGAAATCGACCAGCAGGGGTTATTTAACGTGCACTGACATCTCACAGCACACAGACGCCACTCATTTTCGCCTCCATCGAAACGCAGTCGCCGAGGCCGGGATTCACTCCCGCTTCCTTGGTTGTTGTTGTTGTTGTTGTGGCTGTAGGAAAAAGGAAAAGAAAATGCACGGGCCTGCTACTGGCTCTGTAGCTGAGCCCCCTCCGCTGCCTCGTGCAGACAGAAGAGAAAATAGAGAAGAAAGAAAAGGAAGAAGGAGAGAAAGACGCGTGCCGCAACGACAGCGGTCGTCCACCACCGAAGCGGTGGCGGGTGCAATGACGGCCTACAACAGATTAAAAATTAGGCTAGCCCCCGCTGAAAGCGGCGGTGACCTACCTGTCCCAACCCGATCGGGGAGTCAATACCCCGCTTCCTTGGGCACAGTAGGCGAGCGCCGTAACCACAGCACCACCCCAGCGGGGCTCTTGTTTCTGTGGACACCTGAACCGCAATGAAGTCAGGAGAGGTGGTGATGGGTGGCTGTACCAACACCTTCTCGACTTTTACAAGGCCTGCTCACATCCTCCTCTCACCAGCGTCTACGTCACGCTAGTTGCCCTTTTCTGCCAACACCTTTGGACGGTACACCATCGCTCCTGCCGCGTGGCGTTCTTTGGAGCGCATTCGTGTGGGATTGCAGAGGGCAGGAACGCTAGACAAAATGAGACTTCTGGTTGGTCGCTTCGATTTTGGTGGCTGGTGATGTCACTTCTCTGTCGACCAACCAGGTGCGCCGCTCGCCCGGATAGTTTTGTTCGACGACAGTATGAGCCAATAAAGGCTTTCTCCGAACGTTCGCGGAAACAGGTTCGAGCAAAAATGTTTGAGCAACTGAATATCAGCTTTTTAGTCATCGCTGCCTACTCTCTCGGTTAGGATTGGTGCTGCACAGCTCCGCGTTTACGTTATTTTTGGGTTGCTTTCCCACGCTCGTGTGCTTTCAATCGTGTGCATGCATTTTTGCATGTATCAGTACGTGCAAAATATTGAAGTGGGACCAGCATCACCGGTGCTTGCAACGAGGATATGGCGTTGCGCAGAAGACCACTTGACGTGGCGTAACATGGGGTGGTGGTGCGTTCCTGTGTGTCGCGGGAACTATGACACTGGTGCCAAGGTGCGTGTTTCCAAAGGATGCCAGCAGGAATGAAGCGTTTCCTCATGTTTGTGCGTGCTTCTTGTGTGTTACCTGCTCCGCTGCCCTCCAAGAAATGAATCGTGGATTAGAGTCATCCCGCAGAATTATTTCACAACCAGAGGGCATTCAATGGTTAGAAACTGAAGTTTATGGCGTAAGTTTATGGCGTACTCCCCATGTCCCACGTGGTCGACCAGAAGGCCATGTAGTACTTCAATAATGTTTGACGTGAAAAGACTGGCAGTCTTAGTGAATTTAACCAAGCCAGGGATAATGAACAGAAGTATGCAGTACTGTGCTGGAATGCTTAATAACACACAAATTATGTAATAGTGTGTCCATATACTGGCAATAAGTGACTACATATTTTTCATACGTAGCGCAAGTTTGTGAACTTCACTTCCAAGAGTGTGAACTTCACTTCCGAGAGAAAGACCTAATGAAGAGGCTATCACACATTGATGCAGCAACAGGAAACAGTTTGACAATTGACAGTGACAGGTTTCATCTGGTGTCCACTGCCGTACCACCTATTTAGCCGAACTGCACAGGTTACTTGAACCAGTCCCAGCCCCGGAGGGCCATGCTGTTGTCCACCACCAAAGCGGTGGCGGGTGAAGCGACGGCCTACAAGATACAAATCCGGTGGCAGGCTAGCCCCGTAGGCATTTCATTTCTGCGAGATGCCGCCTGGAAACCTGTAGAAATGGTCACACATCAGAAACTCAAGTGCATCATGCAGTGCGTGCCGCAACAAACTTTACTTTGAACAACTTTTGTAAAATGAGAAACGATCATATTCAAAGTGCTATGCAAAAAAAAAAGCTGCGGACGGAAAAATGAAGACGTCAAGCAATGAGATTGGCCGCTTCCAACCCTTCCTGTCAATAAAATATTTGTATAAAAGCATTTGCGACTGTATTTCAGAACGCTGTTTATAAGTCTAAAAGCTACCTTAGACATTGGCGGTGCATGCCTCGGTGGTGCGAAAAAAATAAACTCGAGTGTTAGTCAAGCTCAATTATTAATTACCGAACGCAAAAAAAAACCTGCAACAAACGCGCACCTGCGTGTCATCATAACAAGCAGCCGCGAGAGATTCAACGCGAACGCCAGGCGGCCGAAAGCAGCGTCCCGGCTGGCGAGGGCAACTGGCGTGACGTCACGGCCTTCGTGGAAGGGTCTTAGTCAAGAGGGTGTTGGCTGTACCCGGCCCTACGGGGCTGGGACGGTTGGTCAACGCCGCTGCGGCGAGGGCTAGCCAGCCACCGATTTTTATCTGTTGTAGACCGTCATTGCACTCGTCACTGCTTCGGTTGTGGACGACGGCTGTTATTGAGGTGCGCGTCTTTCTCTCCCTCTTCGTTCTCTTTCTTTTCTATTTTCTCTTTTGTCTGCTCGAGGCAGCGGAGGTGGCGCAGCTACAGAGCCAGTAGCAGGCCCGTGCAATTTCTTTTCCTTCTTCCTACAGCCACAACAAACTCCTGAATAGCACCGTAAGGAAAGAAAGGAAGGTTGGAGTAAAAGTGGAGCTGGTTACGAGGTGCAACGCCGACGCCGCGAAACCCAGGGATAGGCGCCAAAGAGCTGCGCTCAAAAAACTGATCCTTCTCCGCGTCTGCTGTGCCCCGCCGGGGTGGTGCAGTGGTAAGATGCCCCACTACTGTGCCGGAGTTCCCGGCTTCGAACCCGACCACGGCGGCTGCGCTTTGATGGAGGCGAAACGAAGTGACGTCTGTGTGCTTTGCGAGATCAGCGCTCATTAAAGATCACCAGGGGTCGAAATTACTTCGAAGCTCTCAACTACGGCTCCCCGATCTCTTCACTTTCGCTCCCACCTTCCTCCCTTCCCTTGCGGCACGGTTTAGGTATTCACACAGCTAGTGTGACAGATACTGCGCCTTTCCCTTCCTTTGAACCAACTAATATTATTATTATTCTTTGCGTGTGCCCATACAAAACTTGATACAAAAGTGTGCTTTCAAACCGACTTCAAAAGTAATGCGACCAATTTCAGCTTAGTTTTAGCAGAATCCTTCAATGCTTGTTTTAGCCAGCAGACCGCGCGCCTTTCAAAAAAAGGCTACCCCTTACATTGCAGATTTCCTTGTCTGGCTCCTTTATTAAGGAGCGCAAAAACATATCCCTGGGATGTCCAAGCGTCCAGCAGCGAGCGCAAAAAGTTTATAATGCCCTATATACATGATATCAGCCATCGCCTCAAGAAGATCGCACATCGGGGAGGCGTTGATGCAGTCTTCTCGGCTCCGAATAAATTGTCAGCGCTCTGTTAAAAACTGAAACCCCTCCGGTCCCACGTGGTGTGGGAAGATGCATTCTGTTCAATACGTGCCCTGCGAAATTGAAGTTTTCTATTCTTTGCCAGTAACATGAGGGAAGAGGTACATCGGGCGAACCGGAAGGTGTATTAACATAAGGCTTAAGGAGCATGAAAACAGTATGGGCAATGTGGCAGTCACCAGTTACCCAGCTAAGCAGTGCAAGAAATGTTATCATTATATAAATAATTTTCATCATAGCTGCACTCCTAACGTCATTTGGTGTATCGTCATAGGCAGAGGACAAAACAGGCTGTCCAGAGAAATTATAGAAGCATTCCCGATCCAACACGGGGAAACTGAATGCGTAAGCACCCCTTATATCTCCTTGTCAAAAAAAAGACAAAAACAACGATTTCCTGCACGGCGCGGCAGTTTCATAGTCACCTTCATGTGTCCGCATTCATTGGGCCATGTATTTTGATCAGCTTTTTACCCTCCTTTGCGGTTTTATTTGCTTTTTGACCATATTAAGCGTGTACCAACATTTTACGACCATGTATTCTCTTTTCAATGTTCAATAGTTCTTACCTGTCATTGCACAACCTCGGCCCTTTACACGGCTGCCTTTTATCGCTTTCAGCCGCATCTCGCGCCGCGGTTTCTCATCTAATATTTTGTGACTTGACTACACTGATCCCCGGCATTCGCGCAGCGTTTCTTGTTGATCCTCTTTCCCTCTTGCCTATTTAAACGTCCTGCTTTAAAATAAACTTTTCAGTTGTCAGTCAGCGCCCATTCGTGTGTGTCTTTCCTCGTGTGTCCTGTTAACTGCACTGCTCGTATAAGACCTCGAAAGTGCTTATAATATTTTCACTTCTCAGAGAGTTATATGCCTTTTTTTTTATAAAAATGTAGCAGTAAAAAGGCAGTATCTTCTCATACTCGTTTACGCAAGTTCATGTCGGCGCTGAATGGATCTTCTTGAGAAAGTTTCATCGAAGGCGTCGTTTTTGTCATCATCTTCATTATCATGCCTGATTATACCCACTGCTGGGCGAAGGCCTCTCCCATATTTCTCCACTTAACCCAGTTCTGTGCTAGCTGCATCCACTTGACCCTTGCGAACTTCTTAAATTTATCCGCCCACCTAACTTTCTGCCGCCTCCTGCTACGATTTCTTTCCTTTGGAATCCAGTTTGTTACCCTAAGCGACCATCGTTTATCCTCTCTTTGCACTACAAGCCTTGCCCATGCCCATTTCTTCTTCTTTATTTCCACTAGAATGTCAGTAACTTGAGTTATTTCTCTGACCCACTCTGCACGCTTCCTATGTCTTAATGTTACCCCTACCATTTTTTATTCCATAGTTCTTTGGGTTGTCCGCAACTTAAGTAAACCCGGCCGCTTGGTTAGCCTCCACGTTTCAGCCCCATAGGTGAGTACAGGCAAGATGCAACTGTTGTATACTTTCCTCTTGAGCGATACCGGCAAGCTGCTAGTCATAATCTGCGAGTGCTTGCCAAATGCGCTTCATCCCAACCTTATTCTTCTTGTTATTTCCTTTTCATGGTCCGGATCTGCGGTTACTACCTGTCCTAAGTAGACACAATCGCCTACTACTTCCAGTGCTTCGCTACCTAACGTAAACTGCTGCTCGTTCTCGAGGCTGTCGAACATTACCTTAGTCTTCTGCTTATTGAATTTCAAGCCTATTTTTCTACTTTTTTCTGTTTAGGTCATCAATCATTATTTGCAGTTCATCCCCCGAGTTACTTAGCAAGCCAATGCCATCAGCAAATTGCAGATTACTGAGGTATTCTGAGCAAAAAGCTGACCACCTTAGCTGCACTGGAATCAGCGACGGGTGTAGTTTGCGTGAAGCACGTAGGACATTAGCAAACGCAATATTCTGGGTGTTCTTTTGTGCGTAGCTGGAGTGTGCTGGTAAAAGGAAGCATTGCACAACACGGACAAATCAGACGGATTACACAAGCTCCTGGATCGATTACACACACCTCTCTATATTGAATTCAACAATTCTCGCTCGCTAACAGTACAGATGCATTCCTTCACAATATCTTTCAACCTTCCTGTATTTGGTATATCTCTTCCTTTTCTTCTCAGCAAAGAAAGAATAGATAATTTTCTTCATAGCACTTTAAATCCACCTTTATAGATTTCTCTCCTTCTTTCTGATTTCACTCGGTGCAATATCAGCGTTGAATTATTTAGAAATTCCATGTCACTAGAAAATCGGTAGTTCTGTTGCCTTCACTAACTCCCAAAGCTAAATGCGAGCAATACTGAAAAGAAAGGTAGTAGTTAGACAACACGGCACTGCTACGCTGCTTGTCTGCGTTGTTTGCGCTGTTAAACCATGTCTCATTTGTACGAAAACTACCTCACACAGATTTCTGTCCTCTAGACTTTTAAAATACCTCGGTGTAGCTTTTATAACATTGTAGTAAATTAATACTGCGAGACTGTGGACCTCTGCTTGCTACCCTATTATTGACGCCATATCGCTCGACCAGAGGTCAGGCCAAGTTGGCTGCAGAGTTTCGTCTGCTGCTATTTCGTGTTTGTATCGGTTTTCTCCGAGCCAAGGTTGCGAATATACCACATTACTGTTGATGACTGCTGGCCTAAGCATTCTTAGCGTCATAAGCTCGGACAAAAAGATATACGAGGGACTTTAGCAACTGAAGTATTGACAGGCGAAAACCTGAAATGTCTATTCTTGTCTAGCGTTCCCGCCATCTGTAATGCTACCCTTGAACACGCGCCAAGGAACGCCACGTTAAAGGAGCGATGGCGTACCATCCAAACGCACACTTGTCCAAGAAAGTGTGACAGATACTCCGGCTTTCCTCCAGAAGTCTCATCTTGTCTAGCGTTACTGCCGTCTCCAATTCCACACTCGAACGCGAGCCAAGGAACTTGACGCGACAGCCGCCGCAAATGCGGGACCCACTTTGTCCACGACAGCATGAGCCATTAAAGACTTTCGCTTTTCGCCTTAATAACAGCAGACATTCGCAGTGAATGCAGATAGCCCCTTCTTAGAATATTCTGACTTCAAAGCCTAACTCGCCTATTCGACGCCGCTGCTGTCTATGCCTACTCCCTGACCCAATTTTTGCAGTCCTATGAATTTTTGAGAAAACAGTTTAGCTTTCAGTCAAGCACAATCTGAATAGGCGTATAACAGCCTTCTGATATTACAAGTGCAATAGCCATTCCGTCCCATGCACCCATTCTGTCATAACAAAAATACTGATCGCTTCCAGCAATATTTTCCCGATGATGGGCCAAGCGCCTTGCCCTGCTTACCTCGCCATCTGCCATCCAGAGAGCTTGCGTCGACTCTGCCATGGTTCCGCTTTGTCTCCTCTATGGTGGGCCCCTAAAATGTTTAGCATGGACGTGAGAACTGAACATGAACGAGAAAGCAGGATCATATTCTAGTGTGCACTTGGTCATGACTACGCCAACCAAGCATCGGGCAGCTCGCCATTCAGGGCTATCCTGCCCCGTGGCCGCGTGAGAGAATGCTATTGACTGCGCTCGTCCCGCAGTACAGATGTGGCATATTCCTGTCGCGGTGGGGATTCCCAGCCACAGCTCATAGCATTAGAGCGCCTTCTGCAGCCCCAACTCACTGTGTATCAAGTTGTCCCAGCGTCTGGAATGGTGCAACGGTTGAATTTGTTGTGCCGTTGGGTAATGGCAGATACTCACTAGAGGGATTGGCCACACATGCATCATGCAGAAACAGGTTGTTGTCGTTGTTGTTGTTCAAATAACATATGGCGCTACACACAGAGAGGGATAGCCTAAACTTGGGTAGTAAAGAAAGTTTTTGAAGTATTCTGTCATGTAATAAAAAAAGTAAAGAAGAAAAGAATGTGTATTATGCTGTATGATGTTGTTCGCTGCTTCGTCTTCTTTTTTGAAAAATTGGCAGTGGCTTTGCTCAGCTATGACAGGATATACGTAGCGAGAGATACGTTTCCCTGGCTGATTGATTTATAGGACTAAGCTTCTTGTGGTCAGTCATCTTAAAAGAGAGACCGCTTTATTTATGCCATAGGGGGGCACTTTGGACCACAAAATCGATGAGGCGAAAGCGTCTGCTGCTCGCGCGGCGGTCTGGATTATATTGCAAAACATTTATTTCGTCGCTGAAACAGGTCTAAGGAGAGACGTACTAGATGGCCGCTAGTGCATGGCTGGCGGCGACCTTATTAGCCCGAGCGATGGCCCGTAGTTTAATCTTCGGGTCCGAGCTGACCGGCACGGCTTCCCATTGCCCGGGAGAAGAGAGCTGTATTAATTTACCGCAGGTGGATCATTTGCGCACTTCCAGAGAATGTGATCGTATGTCGCTCGTTCGCCGCATTTACAGCAGTTTGGGTTGTACAAGCCTGGGTACATCAGGGCAAGCACCGCCAGATTTAGGAGAGGGCATGTTTGTAGTCGGCGCCAGGTAACTTCCTGCGCCTTTGTTAAAAAGGTGGGGGGGGGGGGGGGGGCGGATATGTGCGCCTTTCCAGCCTGAAGTGATGGATAATGTAATGAAGAGAAATTAACCCGTTCCTCGTGAACTTTGGGTCCGAGGGCGCGCTCACTGCCTGGTCGACGAAACCTCGGGCTTGCGCGTGAGCCGCCTCGTTCCCCGGATTAGACGAGTGGGCCGGGACCCAGATCAGTTCAATTTCCCTAACAGGAGCAGGGGTGCTTTGGAGGATGCGAAGGGAGGTAGACGTGATGCGACCCTCGCGAAATTGCGAATGGCTGTTTTAGAATTACTGATAATATCGGTGGACGTGTTTGCAATAGCTAAGGCTATGGCAGCTTCCTCCGCCGTTTCGGAGGAGGTGGTAGCGATTGATTGCGGCTGCCAACGGGGAACCGTTCCCATTCTCAACGGCCAGTGCGAACGCTTGTCTCTGGGTGCGCCGATATTCCGCCGCGTCCATGTATGCTGCATGACGTGTCGGCCGTACTTGGCATGTAGGGCGCAAGCCCTCACCATGCGTCGGCCTTCGTGGTGCTCGGGGTGCATAATCTTGGGCAAGGGTTTAATGAATAGAGCTGTCCTAATGTGTGTAGGTAACTGTGTTTTCGCGTCCTTCTATTGAAGTTGTTCGTACATGTGGAGTCTGTACAGGATGGACCTTCCGCGTTCGTGCGAGTGTGTCGTCCGAGCTGGGAGAAAAGGTGTGCCTCGCACACCTCCGATAGTGTGTTGTGATCCCCAAGGGCCAACAACCTTTCCGTAGACGTGCTGTGCGGGAGCCCAAGGGCAGCCTTGTAGGCCTGTTGGATTAGCCTCTCGACCTTCATTCTCTCCGCGAATTGCACTTGCTGGTACGGAAGGGAGTAGACAATTTTGCTCAGAACGAAAGCATGGACTAATCGACAGGGATCTTTTTCATTCCTCTTCTTTTGTTGGCGATTCGTCTGGTAAGTCGTACAGTATGATTCACCGTGGTAGTGAGTCTGTCGATTGTCTCGGTGTTTTTGCGATTGTTCTGTATGATGCATGCCTAGCATGCGCATGGTTTGAACCTCCCTGACCGGTTCGCTTCTCACACATGCATTCCGGACGATCGGGGTGGTGGGTGCTGGTTTGCATTTCTTCCGCGCGGCTTGGCCCTAAAAACCAGCAGTTCCGATTTCGCGTGCGAGACTTCAAGGCCCGCTCCCGACGCGTAGGTTTCGATTAGGTCGACTGCCTGCTGCAGCGTATCCTCTGTTTTGCCGTCATTCCCCGTGGTTACCCACAGGGTGATGTCGTCCGCGTAGAAAGTGCGCTGCAGCCCTGGCAGGGTAGCCAGCTTGGGGGGAAATGTAATGAGTGCACGAATAAATAGGAAAGGCGAGAGCACCGAGCCTTGTAATGTGCTCCGGCTTTCCAGAGGAATGGGATCGGATTTAAGGCTACCTAGAGAGAGATCTACTTTCCGCTCGGATAGGAATGATGGGATATAATTAAATATCCGTTCACCAGGGTTCAATTTAGAGAGATTCGTTAGGATTGCTTCGTGCGAGACGTTGTCGAAGGCTTTGCTCAAGTCTAGCCTTCATCCCAGTTGCACATGGAGGATTCAGCACATCCATCTTAAACTGTAGCATTACGTCCTGCCTGTGCAAGATTGCCCTAAAGCCAATCATTGTTGGAGGAAGTAAGTCGCGCTCTTTCCAGTAATTTTGCAGTAGGTTAAGGATGACATGTTCCATTAGCTTTCCGAGGCAAGACGTGAGGGAGATGGGCCGTACATTTTCGATCGAGAGTTTCGTGCCTAGTTTTGGGATGAATGTGACCCGCGCGTGCCTCCTTTCCTGAAGGATCTCGCCTTACCTCCAGTAGGTGTTCATTAGTTCCGTCAGGGCCGCGACACACGAATGGTCTAGGTTTCTGAACGTTTTGTTTGACACTCTGTCAGGTCCCGCCGCGGTGGTGGTACGGAGCTGACTGAGAGCAAACCAGACCTCGGCATCTGTCATATCAGCATCCAGGGTGTCGTTGGGGAAACCCTCATACGCGGGTAGAGGGTCTGTGTGGGATGCGTTCAGGCAGCGTGTTCGCAGTTCGGCAAGTAGGTCAGCGTCCGTACTCTGGTATTGGTGAATTAATTTCGTGAGCAGGTCTCGCTGTGTGCATTTTGTCTGTGTGGGGTTGAGCAAGTGTCGGAGGCAGAACCAAGTCTTTTTGTTTCCAAGCTGCCCGTTCATATTATCACAGATTTGGCCCCACTGTTTTTTTCTGCAGGTCTATGGTGTACGCTTCGATGTGGCGCTCAAGTTGCGCTATACGCTTGCGTAGATTTCTATTGTGTCTCTGTCTCTTCCAACGTTTTAGTAGGCTGGCATGCGCTTCCCACATGTGAAGGAGTTTGGAGTCAGTCGTCTGGTGCGGCTCCTCAGTCGGCGTCCCAACCATGGTGGTCTTGACGTCCTCTTTAAGTGCAACAATCCACTCCGTTGGGTTGTTTATCTGACTGGGGGCAGTTCGCTCTCGTAAGTGTCTGAACCTATACCAGTCGGTGATGCGTGTGCGCATGTGGTGCAGTTTGTGAAATGTGTCAAATGTTGTAGCTTTATGTAATGGTCCCCCCCTAGCGTGTTTATCGCGTTGGACCAGCAGGCGTAGCTAATGTTCTTGCTTAGTGTGAGATCGGGTGAGGTATCAGCGGTAACGCTGTTGCCGACCCGCTTGATTTCTTGGGGATCGTTAAGAATTGTGAGGCCCAGGTTCTAGGGTAGACTGCCACAGCTTTGTACCTTCGGGGTTGTTCTTCCGATAACCCTAAGCCGAATGGTGGGCATTAAAATCGCCCACCACAAGGAGCTGCGTTCCTGCGGCGAGTCGAGTTGCTTTACACAGTAGGCCGGGAATTCCTGACCCTCTGTCTTTCGGTGAACTGTATAGGTTGAGGATAAAAAAATTTGCCTCACCATTTTGCTGGGCACAATTTCGAGTAGCGTGTACTGTTCGCTAGAACTGTCTATGGTGTGTTGTATAGCCGTAACGTTGCGTTGAAAAAATGTGGCTGTGAATGGGACTATCGCCGTCGTCCCTGCGTTCGAGGGGGAGTAAGCGCTTTATAGCCCGGTAATTTCGCCGGACCGCTAGCTTCTTGAAGGGCTATTACGTCCGGTTGTTTAGGTAAGTTTGGATGTGAAACAACAAGTTACTGCGTTTGTTGGGGAATCCCCTGCAGTTCCACTGCCATACCTCAATTTACTGGCGAGGGGCCATGTTGAGACGTGGGGCGAATAATTACGGGCACAGTCGCGGAGGCCGGCATTACATTGCGGCTTGCCTCCAGGGCTGCGAGACGCTGCACTACTTGCTGAAAAAAACCAGCGATGTTTGAACCTAGCTCAGTTATTTCGTGCTTGAGAACGTTAACTTTCTCTTCGAGACCGCTAAATTTATTGACGAGTGCGCTCAATTCTGCTGTTAGCTTGTCTGCTAACTTAGATTTGAAGCCCTCCACTAGGCCACCTTTTTCTCCCTGTTTTTACTCCCACCTTCCTCCTTTTCCTTATGACTCGGGTAAGATGTCCGCGGAGAATTGTGATAGATATCGCGCCTTTTGTTTCCTGTAAATCAATTTGAAACGCCGCAGATGCCTGCGGCACCGAGTCTGCTTCTAATGATGTGTGGTGCGGCGTTCGAAGAAGCGCCAAATGAATAGCGCCGCATGGACGACTGGATCAAAGGCTCGGCGACAAGCGTGTTTGGTTGGCTGCGCAACTTTTATTTCCATCTGAAATAGATGCCCCCTTCCCTGTCCCCGGCACAAGACGGTGAGTCCCGCGCCCGCGAATTAGAGGCTGACAGGTAGCCCTTGGCTTGTTGCGGCCTCTTCCGCCAGATGGACGGAGCGGTGCTGGATCGCCGGGGGGCAACAAGTGTTTGGTTCGGTTTGGTTTGTGGGGTTTAACGTCACAAAGCGACTCAGGCTATGAGAGGTGCCATAGTGGAGGACTCCGGGAAATTTCGACCACCTGAGGTTCTTTAACGTGCACTGACATCGCACAGCACACGGGGCCTTGCTTTTCGCCTCCATCGAAAAGCGGCCGCTGAGACCGGGATTCGATCCCGCGTCCTTGGGAACAGTAGTCGAGCGCCGTAATCTTTTACCTTTTATTATTCCTCTTAAAATATGACGAAAAAAAAATGTAAAAGAAAGAGAGAGGGAGCCCGGACCAGCAAAGCTTTGCCAGGCTTAATCCAATTTAAGATAAAAGAAAAGGAGCTAAACGCCCAAAATAAAAAACAATAATTTAGATGAAAAAAAAAACATGGACATAAAAATGTAAAAAAATGTATATTAAAGATACAAAAAGAAACAAAGATCACAACTGCCTAGTTACAATAGATAGATATATGAAATGGAAAAAGGATAAAGAAAGAAAGAAAAAGCGAAAGAAATGCACAAAAAGATAAAGAAGTCCAGGAAAGAAGGAAGCAGAGAAGAAAATGTCCGTGGATAGCCAGAAACTGCAAAAGAAGAGAGAATAGAAATATAAAAATCATGCATTAAGGATTAGACAATTCGCAAAAAATATAACTTTAAAGTGAATATGCGAAACACACTTCAGCCTAGAAAAAAATAAATATATGTATTTAAAGCGGTTACCAAAGTCTGCAATGAAATGAGAAAAAATAGTATTGAAAAACGTCGCGAATATGAAAGTAATGGAGGCACAAAGAAACACAAAACATCACGCATAAAATCCTTGACAGCTTGAGAAGACGTCCATTACTATGAAATTATAGAATAAAATTCTGTCCGAATCGGTTGGGAGAAAGCTGTACATTACGTACACACAAAAAAAGAAAAAACTGAATTCTGAAATCTGAAAATATAATATACCGGTCTATGGAAAATAATTAAGGGAACAGGAAAATGGAAAATGCGGATAAATGTATACATAAAAATTGGCCACAAAGAGGTGAACAGAGAAAACAAAAGTAATAGTAATTACATTAGTAAATACCAAATGACAGATTTAAAAGGAAAAGAAAACAGAAAAGAAAAAAGACAGAAGAAAAATGCTATGCAATACAGCTGATATCAGAAAATAGTCCAGTGCTGCATAAGAAAGAGGAAGACAGCAGATGCGCTGTAAAGGGCATGCCCATTAAGAGCCTTTGTCGATCTCTTGGGCTCAAGCCTCGGTGAACAAAGGTGCGTGGCGTCGGTATGACTCTGCCGCAATAAGGCAAATCTGTCAGGCGGGAGTGACTCAGACCTCCACAACGTATTCATGTATTGCTCAGGCAAGTGAACACAGTGCCTCATAAGAGCATAGCCGTTTGTCATAAGTGGCTGAAAGCTCCACGCCATAGTGTTGCACCTAAAGGCGAGCATAGCGGGCATGCCCAAAGCACTCATGCTCAACAAAGGAGCACGGAGCCCTCCCCTGAGCAGAGCGTGGCAGGGGGTCTTCAGGACCCTCCGGCGATACCCTCGCCCCTCCCACAGTCCGGCTCAAGCACAGGATGAACGGGTCTCCGCTGGTGCTGGTGAACAACAGAAGCAGAAAATAGGCTGCAGCAAATATGCCAGCCACGTCGTGGATAATGTCCAGACAGCTTGCCAGACGAAGCAAACAGAGAAGTTGCAGAACACATTCTGCTAGGAACAGAAGGATGGATACAGATAAAAATAACAGAAGACAAATAACCTTAGAACAAACACCAAACGTATGTACATAAACCACATTTTCCAACAAAAAAGTTCTAAATTATTCAAATTATAAATGGAAGAACCAAATTGAGGGTGTAATGCAAATTACAAACAAATCTATTAACATGAACAGAGTATTCCTAAGATAGCGAAGAATGTTCAAAAAACCACAGAACAGAAAAAAAAAACAAAAAAAGGGGGGGGGGGGGGGTGGGGTGGGGGGGAGAGGTAGAAAATCAGCGTGTATAATTGGGAATAGTGTTGCTTATTTTGATGCACCATTTGGATCAGAACTGCACAAGCAGCGGGATTTCTGAGAAGAGAGGGGTAATTACGCGTGTAATTTCCGACGAACACAGTCTTTAAACGAGAAATAAAAGCAGCTGTAATGCAGCAATCTTGGAAATAGTGATGGACGTCTTCACATAATAGCCCACATGAACAAAGCGCCGTAACCACTGCGCCACCCCGGCGGGGCAAGAAGTGTTGGTTGGTTGGTTGTACAACTTTTAATTTCATCGGAAATGGGCTTCCTCTTCGTCGCCCCCGCCACGCGTGCCGGGCCGGGGAAGACGGGGAGTCGTGCGCCCGCGGATTAGAGGCTGGCAGGTAGCCCTTGGCTTGTTGCGGCCTCTTCCGCCAGACGGACGGTGCGGTGCTGGATCGCAGGGTCCGCACTTCGCAGCCCGTTACGGAATGGGATCAATTTAGAGAAATCAGGGCAACCGCGAAATTAGAACGGATTGAAAACATTGAGGAATGAACGGAGGCACTCAAACGCCACGTTGGTGAGGCGACTAAGACGCTGGTAGGAGACGACGCTTCTTGTATAGCAGATAGCCGACTGCTAAACAAAGCATAGAACGCAGGCTGAAAAAGCAAAAGTAGAACAAGAATCTTAGAAGACGAATCGCGAGGCATAACAAGAAAATTGAAAGCTACGCAATCAAATTGTGCGAACAAAACCGGCTCAGCAGATGCGACGAAATGGAGGGAGGCATGAATCTCTCCAAAACGTGGGGCATGCTCCGGCACCTGCTGGACCCAACAAATTCAAAAACTCAATCGGGAATAAGATTAGCAAAAGTCAGACACGCCTTTGAAGGGGACGATGCGGCGTTTATGAATAAGTTAGTAAAAACGTACGTTGCAGACAACCTGCGTTCCCCCTCCCGAGCTACGGTGGCACGCCCAACGAGGTGCTGGACGCCCCCATCACGGAGGCAGAGGCAAGGGCGGAAATTGTAAGACTAAAAAGTTAATCAGCCCCGGCCCCGATGGGATCACCAATAAAATGCAAAGGAATCTGGACGATGACTCTATTAGTCTTCTGACGGAATTCATTGGAAAGGTTTGGGAAACGAGCCAGTTGCCAGATCAATGGAAAACGGCAAACATAATACTAATACCCAAATCGGGAAAACCCCCGCAAATGGAAAATTTGAGACCAGTTTCCCTAACCTCATGCGTAGGGAAGTTGCTGGAGCACGTAATACAGACGAGATTAACGTGCTTCATGGAGCAAAACAACCTGTGGATGCCCGAAATGGTCGGTTTCCGACCACACTTGTGCACGCAGGACGTAATGCTCCGACTAAAGCATCATATCATAGACTCGCGGTCGAGAGACGCCAAAGGGATCCTGGCCTTTGGCGTCTTCGACAATGTCAGGCACGAGGCTAACTTCGAAGGGCTCGAAGTGCTCGGAGTAGGGGAGAGAACGTACAACTACATAAAAGACTTCTTATCGGGCAGAAAAGCCTGCATGATTTTTCAATATTTAGAATCTCCTACGATAGATTTAGGAAGAAAAGGCACACCGCAGGGCTAAGTCCTATCGCTTTTTCTATTGAACGTGGCAATGAGAGGCCTCTCGGGTAAACTTAACCAAATCAAATGGCTAAATTTTAGCATGTATGCGGACGATATCAACCTCTGGATTAACCATGGGAGCGATGCGAGTACGGAGCAACGCCTGCAGGCAGCGACCGACATCATTGTCGATTACGCGCCGAAAAGAGGACTTTCGTGCTCCCCGCATAAATCGGAGTTGTTCGTTTATAACCCAAAGTACCTTCGCTGCAAGAATAGCGGGGAGTTTCGTATTCAGGTGGAGGGCAAACCGGCGCCAAAAGTAGATCATATCAGGATTTTGGGGATGGTCATTCAATCCCATGGCCATAACAGAGAAGTGCTGAAAAAATTAGAAAGTTACGCGATGCAAACCATCGGGCTCTTGAGGAGGGTCGCCACCAAAGGAAGAGGCCTCAAGGAGAGAAATTTGCTAAACCTAATCCAGGCGTACGTAATAAGCAGAATCAGTTACGCCCCGCCCTACCTAGACATCAAGGCCGGCGAAAAAGAGAAGTTCGACTGCCTGATTCGAAGATGCGTTAAGAAGGCGCTAGGACTGCCCATGGGTACCTCGAGCGAACGACTGTTCGGACTCGGGGTGCGTAACACGTTGGCAGAATTGGCGGAGGCAGTGCGAGTCTCCCAATTAGAGAGTCTAAGCACGACCGAGACGGGCAGGGTAATCCTTGCAAACGTAGACCTCAATCCAGACAGAGGAGTTCAAACAAAAGTCACAATTAATAGTGAAATGAGGAATGCCTTGGTGGTCCCCCTTCCCTAGAAATATGCATCCAGACTTTAATGTCGAAAGAAGGGCCAAACGAGCTGAAGCTCTAAGCGACGGTTCAAGAACATAGGAGCAAAGGAAGTAGTCCATGTTGATGCGGCAAGTGGCTGAACAGGTGCAGCGGAAGCTTCGGTAGTCGATGGCCGAGGGGCACCGGTATTCGCGGCAGCCATCAGAGGCCGCAACACAGACTGCAGAAGAAGTTACGATAGCGCTAGCTTGCGTAGGAACGGAAGCCAAGTTCACAATTAGCGACAGTAAAACTGCCATTCAAAATTTTGTTAAGGGGAGGATATCGCCAGAGGCGGCCAAAATTCTTACCCAAAGAACGCTGAATAGGAAAATTCAGTTAATTTGGACACCCGCTCACACTGCCGTCCCTGGTAAAGAGGCGGCTCACGAGCAGCCCGAGCTCTCTACTTCCGGGTAGCCGTCGAGCCCCCCGAACACTGGGCATATAACGAGCATCTCCAAAATTACGGGGAAATCATTGACTAATATAAATTGGGACGTAGACTGGTACCCCCGCCAGATGTTGGACTAAATAATAGAGAAGCTGTCGCGTGGAGCCGGCTACAAACTAATACGTTCATGAACCCGGTCTGGGCGTTTCACGCGCTACCAGACCTTAGGGACAATGATCTATGCAAACACTGTGGGGCGAGAGGGACCCTCGACCACATAATTTGGGTGTGCCCGCAATCTCCAGGTAGAGGACAAAATATTACAAGTAGAGAACCCTGGGATACCCTGCTGCGAAGCGCGGACCCTGTAAGAAGTGTGAGTCGCCTGGTGACATCATCACCAGTCATGATATCATGACCGGAGGAGACGTCATTATGACGTCGCTTCTGGATGTTAGACATGACCGGATGCGATGTCATGATAGCACCACCATGTGATGACGTCATAGCCAGTCTGTCATTACTCATTACTATTTATTCATTACTAATGACTAACTAGTACTAGTTATTGACTAGTTTTTAGTACTGGTCTGTGACTCGTTAGCCTTTAATCAGCACTAGTTTGTGACTGGTTAGTCATCATTACTGGTTAGTGACTAGTTACCCATCAATTAGCACTGGTTAGTGACTAGCTAGCCATCATTTATTAGTTCTACGCAACTATGTAGCTCGCCAGATGCGATGTAAGAGTGGTGCGACCACGGCTCGGCCACCGCCGCAGCGAAAATGTGATTTTGCGGCCAATGCAGCTCTGTTGTTCTTATGGCTGTAGGAAGAAGGAAACGAAATTGCACGGGCCTGTACTGGCTCTGTAGCTGAGCCACCTCCACTACCTCGATTTATTGATTGATTTATAGGAAGGAAAAGGGCGCAGTAACTGTCTCACTTGTCTCCGCTGCCTCGTGCAGACAGAAGAAAGTAGAGGAGAAAAAAAAGCAGAGGGACAGAAAGACGCGTGCCACAACAGCCGTCGTCCACCACCTAAGCGGTGGCGGGTGCAATGACGGCCTACAAAGTTAAAAATGCGGTGACAGGCTAGCCCCCACCGTAAGCGGTGGTGACCTACCTGTCCCAGCCCCGTTGGGCCAGGAACAGCCCAATGTAGCTCTCACTACAAAAATGGCATATGCCCCCGAAGCATAATTTCCCTTCCTAAACGGCAGGCGCCCGCGACTTTTTTTACCTCACTGGTTGTCTCTCAGGGAGTTAAAAGGCGATTGTTGCCAAAGAGATCGCTAAACTCAACCTGAAAGTTGCATGCACTCACTGAAGGCAGAAAATGATTGCGTGAAGGTAATTGCATAGTGTAACTGCTGTCATGCCATCACCTTCCGGATCTGTTCACTGCTGGTTTTCCTGCTAATAAGAATAAAAGCATGACATAATGCAGCGTAAAGGAGACCACACGCCAGGAAAATTGTTGGTAACATATTTTAACGTTGTGAATGAAAACAAGACGGAAAAAAGTGTACTGAGTGAATTCGAACAAATGTTTCAATGCTCAGGTAAGCAGTGTTAGCCTATTGCGCCACAGAAGCAACGGGAACGATAGGATTTATATGCGCTCTTATTGTTTTGACAAAATTTCTGCTATTTGTCGCCAGGTGATGCTGCTCTGAGGACCCTACTAGAGAACCTACATGTCCGACGGACATGTAGGCTCTCCAGGCCCTACCGTTGAGAAAATGGAATCAGGCGCCCACGAAGGGAAAAGCAGCTATTAACACTGCGTTCCTCTTTCCTTTGTATACTCGGCACATTACCCACATTATGGAGGGGGGGGGGGTTGCATCCGGTGTTGGCCATAGTCAGCGCAGGCACAAGAAATAAATATATATGACCCTGCGCATAATATTACGGCGAAAGCCTCTCTAGGCTCGCGAGATTCCGCGAGTTGCCGCAAGATGTGTCCGTCCGAGAGACTTCGCATTAGGTTCTGACGTCAACGTCATTTCCTCCCTCAGGAAGCCGCAATATGTTTTGACGTCGACATAATTTCCCTTTTCGGTAATAGGCCTTCATTATCACATGTCGATAGGAGTCCAGAGATGCCGATGTTGCTTACGAAGAGGCTAAAGAAAAGATAAAAATAAATGAAATTATAGCACAAAACGCGCAAAATAGAGGCAGAAGAGAAGATTTGGGGAGAAAGATAGAACAGAAGGAGGAGGAAAGCCTTTCGCCATTAGGCTCTTAGGCGCAGCAAAGTGAAATCCTGGATTTTATAAATGTGAATCAGTACTGGTGAACACTTGTAAATATTGAAGCGGCCGGGATAGTATTGAAGACGTAAAATTAAAATAAAGATAGAAACAAACTTGTACGTACGTAAACACAAGACAATGAAGTGAAAACGAATCTTTCAGTTGCAATCAATGAAGTAACTTACACACAGGGTTTGAGATGCTCTGTGTTGGTTGCACCAGCGGAGAGGAGGACAGGAATGATAAACAGCAAGCCTGAGCAAGCAAGGGGAATTTACTGATATTTTTTTCTCTCAGTAGCATACCTCCCACAAAAGGGGATGTAATACTCTGTAGTTTCCACGTCATCGTATGACGCGGAAAGATTCGATGGCAGAAATCTAGAACGAAGTAAGTAAAGATTGAGCCAAAACATTTTGCAACGCTAGAGCGTCATGAAACCTCACATAGCCTCCAGCTGCAATACCGGATGTTCCAAGGAGAATTTAATTCTTTGAAGTCCGCCATCGCACGGAGAGGCTCTTGGCTCAGGGTGTGCTGTTTATTTAACCTTTCAGAACGGCATATATTTGGCAAAATAGTGGTAGAAAACAGGCCTATTTAGAGCTGAATTCGCTAAGATATATAGGCCATTGTATTGAACGTAATGCGGCATTAGTTCGAAATCCACTGAAAAAGCTCTTCTTGTACATGCGAGGGAAGGAACAACATAAGGAATTGACTCAAAAGATGAGCCATCTAGGTTTCCAGCGCTGCTAAGAGTGAGAGGCAGTTGAAAGTATGCTTATATCAGTTATATTGCAGTTATATATAGCTTTGTAGGGCCAAACCAATAAAGGAAACTAAATGTGGGGCGTAATCTTGGATCCGGAAAGAAAAACGCCAATGAAATGCCTGGGAATATATACGAATAAATACATATTGCAGCTTTTTCGTCACGTTGAATGCATCTGTGAGAAAGATGCGTGTAGTGGGTAGCGCAACAGAAAAAAAATCCTCCTGGAGGCAATTTCTCACATTAGTAGTCAGTGCTTTGCATTAGATGGTAACGAATGGGCAAAGAACAGTGTAAAAGTAGCCTCAGCATTACGAACACGTTGTACCCACGTAAGCGAAAGTGAGATTTTAGACAATGGCTGGGTAATCAAAATTATGGTTGCTTGCAGCGCGGCCAGTGGTTATCAAAAAAAAAAAAGTTTGTGGTGTGATAAAAACCAGACACCATTTCAGGCAGGTGTCCACTTTCTCGTAAAAAGGTTCGTACACTGAGAAGCTCAAATATAAAGTCCGACTTGTGCATAGACCTTTAAATAAAGCACTACATTCGCAACAGATTTTGGTAAAGCGATGAATAGCCGTAATGTGCGCCTCCCCAAATTCAAGTGAGGTCGTACTATAGATACACGACTGTTAGGAAAAAGAATGCAACGAAACTCCAAAATTGGCCTCATATAGTTTTTACGGAGACACAAAAGGGTGTCTCTGCGCTTACGGAATTCCATATTGCTAATTATAATCAAGCTGGCAAAGTCACGCTTGCATTTAAGGAAATTAATTTTTATATGAGGTCGCCAGGCTAACTTGCAGTAGTGTATTACACCCAGATATATTAGGTACTGTACCTGTCGCATCTGTGGACCACAGTACACAGAGGATGTATAATGCCATAATGCGGATATGTCCTAGGGAAAACGAAAATACAGGGCTTACTCAGATGAGAATGAAGTTTACCTTACTGGAGCCAAACAATGTGCTGTTGTATCCTTGAATATTGGCACATACCCACAAGGTCGGATCGGCCACTCATATTCGCCGGCCCTCGTTAGCCTTGCTGCTTGGTACTTCATGGCTCGTTTTGTTTTTGCATCGTTAAGTGTTCATTTTACATATTCTGGCAATAAAGATTCATTTTCCACACCTTCATCACTTAAATTAACAATGTTGCATCGTCATCGACTAGCGGGAGTTTAGTTAGTCATTTATAAAACATCTGTTATGACCAGTACCGGCAGGAACAGCTAAAATATTCACGGCTCAATATACAGGGTGTTTCACTTAACTTGAACCAAGGATTAAAAAAAGAACAATGCAGCGAGGATTGGGGAAACCACCGGCATATCATTTTCCGTCATGTAGCCCTCCTCAGAGTATTTTGAAACGTCTGTCGCTTTCGTTATTAACTAAAAAAATTTTGCATAATATATATTATCCAATTTGGGGCAAAGTGGGTTTTGTCAACTTGTGTAGGGGGTTCGGAAACTACCTATCGAACTTTCTCTGCCTATGTCGTGTCCGTTTCTTTCGGCACTTGAAGAAAGCCTGTGAATTATAAAAAAAGTGTCGCAGACTGCGCCTGTGCGTTATAATTGCAGCGCAACGTTTGGAGACCATCGCTCATCTTACGGTCTGCATCACGAGACAAATAAACAAAGCGAGCGTGCCTTGGATTAGGCGACTAGAAAGCTGTTTCTTCCTTTTGTTTCGTGAGTGGTATAGCTCGATAAAATAATACTGTTACGACGGGGTAAGACGTCGGAGGGCTGAACAACAAGACGATAGGGCAGGGAGCTCAGCTGGTCAACGGCAGCGCGTCCGGCACGAGAGTCTTTTTCCAACGTCTTTGTCCTTCACTTGTGTTGTAAGCTTCATCTTCTTCTGTACTGTTACATTTTTTCCCTGGGCAGACGAAGCCATCCGGGCGAGGTAGTTATTCGTTTCCACGAGAGTGACACGACTTCATCCGGGCGATATGGGCAACTTCGGTTCTGACTGAGCGGCGACCACTGGCTATCATACGTGCTATCTGGTAGTTCACTTCACTGACGCGCTCAAGCACAACGTAAGGGCCAGCGTAATGCGCCAACATTTTCTGGGCTAGACCACGCTTTCGGAGAGGTCGCCAAAGCCACACTAAATCTCCAGGGGCGTAAGAAACATGGTTATGCCGGCTGTCGTACCGAGCTTTTGAACGCTCTTGCGAAGCGAGAATTCGCAAAAGGGCGAGACGGCGAGCTTTTTCGGCTCGACAAAGAGTTTCCGCGATGCATGATTCGTCATGGACGGAGTACGAAAGAATGGTGTCTAGACAATACCGAGTAGGACGGGCATATAGCAGCAAGAACGGGCTGTAGCCGGTCGTCTCATGTGTTGCAGTGTTGAATGCAAACGATATAAACGGCAGTACAGTATCCCAATTCTTGTTGTCAGATGCGATGTACATAGATGGCATGTTTGTGAGTGTGCGGTTTGTGCGCTCCGTCAAGCCGTTGGTTTGGGGGTGATATGGTGTGGAATGCCGAAAATGCGACGCACACAAACGAAGAAGCTCTTCCACAACATCTTCCATAAACTGGCGACCTCGATCACTGATGATCACTCGCGGAGGTCCATGGCGCAGGATCACAGAACGGAGCAAGAACCGGGACACGTGGTGAGCGGTGGCTGAAGGAAGAGCGGCCGTTTCGCAGTAGCGGGGGAGATAGTCGGCACAAACCACGATCCAACGATTTCCGTCGGATGACCTCGGAAAGTGACCCATAAGGTCGATTCAGATTTTCTCAAATGCGTCACGTAGTGGAGTAACAGGATGCAGCAGGCCCTGTGGCATGGACGTAGGACGTTTGTGTCGTTGACACTCAGTGGAGCTCGCCACATATTGCTCAGTCGTCTGGCGCATCTTTGGCCAAAAAAACCGGTCGCGGGCACGATGGAGTGTTCGTGCAGAGCCCAGGTGACCGGAAGTGGGGTCGTCGTGCATGGCACGCAAGATGCACGAGCGGTACCTCTCGGGAACAAGTAGAAATTTCGTGCCGCTGCTTGAGTAAGCCTTTTTGTACAAAAGGCCATCACAAAGCCAAAATGGGCTGAAAGCAGTGGAATCCCGCGCCTCCGCAAGCAATGGCTCGTGGCTTATGTCGGTCTCTTGCGCAGTCCGCAGAGCCGAGGCGTAAGGAAACTCGGACACGACGGAGGCGATGTAATGATCGAAATCAGCAGTCACATTGTGCCGTAGGAAGAAGAAGAGGAAGACGTGAAAGACAGTCTGCATCGGCGTGTTTGCGGCCACTCTTGTATGAAGCAGTGAAGTTGTACTCCTGCAGACGAACGGCCCAGCGTGCCAGACGACCAGATGGATCACGAAGGTTGACGAGCCAACACAGGGCATGATGGTCCGTCACAACCGTGAAATGGCGTCCATATAGGTAGCACCGAAACCGCTGAACATCGGAAACTACAGCGAGACACTCCTGCTCCGTAAAAGTGTAGTTACGCTCAGGTTTGCTGAGGGAACGGCTTGCATACGCAATTACATGCCCGCCTGGTTCCGAACGTTGCACAAGCGCAACGCCAACACCAATCCCACTTGCATCAGTGTGGACTTCAGTCGGAGCGGAGGGGTTGAAGTGCCGTAGTATGGGATGTGACGTAAGCAGAAACTTTAGTTGGCGGAAAGACGCGTCAAAATCTGAGGTCAAGTCGAAAGGGACGTCCTTTTGTAGAAGGGATGTCAGAGGGTAGGCGACGTCGGCAAACCTTGGGATGAATCGTCGAAAGTAGGAACACAGCCCCAGAAAACTTCGGAGCTCCTTTTGAGTGTGTGGTCGTTGGAATGTTGCCACTGCTGCAGTCTTCTGTGGATGTGGCCGACCTCCATCGCGGTCGACGAGATGCCCGAGTACCAGCGCTTGACGTTCGCCAAAACGGCACTTTTTCGAAATCAGGACACGGCCAGGCTTCTGCAGGCAATCGAAAACATTAACGAGTCGCGTGTTATGTTCAGTAAAAGTCCGGCCAAAAATAACAACATCGTCTAAATAGCACATGCAGATTTCCCATTTGAGGCCACGAAGTATTGTGTCCATAAATCTTTCAAATGTGGCCGGCGCATCACATAGGCCGAAGGGCATCACGTTAAATTCAAATAGGCCGTCCGGCGTAACAAATGCAGTTTTTTCCTTGTGAGCAGGGTCCATCGCAATCTGCCAATACCCCGATCGCAAATCAACTAAAGAGAAATAAGACGCGGAGAAAAGGCAATCTTTGGCATCGCCAATGCGCGGGAGAGGATACACATCCTTTTTAATTATGAATTAGAGGCGACGATAGTCGATGCAGAACCTCCATGTTCCGTCTTTTTTCTTTACCAGTATCACGGGAGCAGCCCAAGGACTGGAGGATTCCTGAATTACGCCCCGGTTCAACATGTCTTTAACTTGCTTGGTGATCACTTTGCGCTCTGACGGCGACACGCGATACGGCTTTTGGCGGGTCGGTTGGGGAGATCCCGTGTTAATCCTTTGGCGTGTACGCGACAGCGGAAAACGTTGAGAGCCGTCGGATTGCGCGAAATCAAAGACGGACATGTGCTGGGACAAGAGGTTCTTCAACATCTGTCGTTTTCAACGATGCCCTGATCATCGGAAGAAGCTTCTCGTCAGCAGGTGAGTTAGTAGCGGGGTTATCAAGGGAAGAAGTAAAGAGAGTCACATAATTCGGTATAGCTGCACTACATGACGCTAGTTTAGAGCTTGCTGGAAAAACAACCGGTTCCGGTGAGCAATTTATAGTCCACAGTCCGGTACGGCACTCTTTCACGCAAACCAAACAATGCGGCAATAATACATTTTTCTTTACGGACTGTAAATTAAAAGGCGTCATAGTAACCTCACAGGAGTCATCAATAAAACGGGAGCAGGACACCTGAACGCACACTGCAGAATGTGGCGGTACGCCGACTTCATCACACCCACACAAAATGTCTTCATAATTTGACGTCTCTTCCAAAAGTTCACGAGGAAGAGAAGCACTAACACTTAGCTCTCCCGTTCCACAATCAACTGTAGCTCCGCACATACGCAAGAAGTCAATTCCCAAGATTACATCGCGTGTTGATCGGGGCAGTACTGCAAACTCCACCGGAAATACTGTGCCCCCAAAGAAACTTTAACGCTGCATACCCCAACCGGACACGATACCTCTCCACTTACTCCATAAAAATTAGCAGTTTTGTGCCAAACAAACTTAACTTTGTTCTTCAAAAGTTTCTTAAAATCTAAACTCATTATTTAGACAGTTGCACCAGTGTCTACCAATGCCATCCTAGGTAAACTATCAACGAGCACATTAACATGAACACAGATGGAGGAATAATAGGTATATAGCAGTGCACATTTTTCAGCGACCTCACCTTCTTTGGCCTCGCTGGCTAGTTTTCCTGCGTTGGTGGTGGAGATCGGCGCCGTGGTGACGGGGAACGGCGCACTCGAAATGACGGAGGCGGTGTCACTCTACGGTCAGACGCTGCTGGAGAATGGCTGCGGAGCCCTTCGTTTTAAAAACGGCCCCTCCGGGATGGATGTTCTGGCCGATACCTGTCGATATAGGGCTGGACGGTTGTTCGGTTCGATGCCGTCGGAGGATTCCTGAACTGTGCGCGCCGATTGCGGTAGCGAAAAATATGACCTGCGGCATCACACCTGTAGCACAGTGGAAGAGGTCGGTCAAAAAGTGGCGTTTCAGCTGGTTCCGGCGTGGTAAGCCGCGACGAATATCCAGGTGGTGGTTCCGGGACGATGTAGTTGTCCGGCGGTCGGCGCAATGTACGACTGGAGTAAGGGAGAGGATCTCTACTCTGATAGCAAGATAATTGTTGGAAATTCTTTTCACGTCTTGGTCGCGGAGTGTATAGGTCTTGGCGGCAGACAAAGTCGGTGACATTCGCGGACATCGGCGGGCACGCACCCCCATAGGTTGGAAGAGCATATACGTCACCTCCGAAGCCATTGGTCCGGGCAAGCTGCTCATGTCGTGACATCTCATCTCGAATGATTTCACGGATGGCGCACAGGAGGCTTGTAGATGGCGATTCTTCAATACTAGCCAGTGTAGTGACATTTGCGAGCCGTCCAAATTTCGGTGTAATGCGGCGAGCCTTTAGGGCCTCGAATGTTCGGCAGTGTCGGATAACGTCGGAGACCGAACTCAAGTTCTCCTTGGCAATGAGGAAGTGGTAGACATCTTCAGCAATGCTCTTGAGCTGATGGCCTACTTTATCGTCTTCAGTCATCCTGCTGTCGACGGTCTTGCACAACTTGAATATGGCCTCGATGTAGATGGTGCAAGTTTCTTCGGCTGCTTGGGCCCTCTGAGCAAGTGTCTGCTCGGCCTGTTTCTTCTTTGCAGTTAGATCACCGAAACATTCCTTGATTGCTTCGACAAAACTTTCCCACGTTGTCAAGGAGTCCTCGTGGTTCTCATACCACATCAGGGCGGTTTTCGTCAAGAAAAGGCAACATTGGCTAGTTTAGTGAGCCAGTTATCAACATCTTTCTCTGCTTGGCCGGCAAAGGAACGATGCTTGCGAAACGGTAGCGTCGCATTCGTGGTAGTTGGCGGCACATCGTGAGACGGGGTTAGAGGGTCCCGTGTTGATGTTCGGGGCTGCTCGGTGGTCTGCTGCATTCTTGTTGAAAAGGGTGGAAGACAAGCGAGGCGACGGCTCCGACGAAGCTCTAGCGGTTGAGGATGCGTCTTGAGGGTAGTCGTACCCAGCACCTGGCCACCAATTTGTTACGACGGGGTAAGACGTCGGAGCGCTGAACAACAAGACTATAGGGCAGGGAGCTCAGCTGGTCATCGGCAGCGCGTCCGGCACGAGAGTTTTTCTTCGTCGTTCTCCTTTACTCGTGTTGTACGCTTCATCTTCTTCTGTGCTGTTACAATACTATTAATACTACTACTACTACTACTATTACTACTACTACTACTACTACTACTAATACTAATACTAATACTAATACTAATAATAATCATAATAATAATTGGGTCACAGGAGAGGAAAGGCGCAGACTCTGTCACACCTGATTGATTGATTTATAGGAAGGGAAAGGTGTGGTAACTGTCTCACTTGTGTTCTGTGGACACCTCAACCGCGCCGTAAGGGAAGGGAGGAAGGTGGGAGTGAAAGTGGAAAGAGAGAAAGAGGAGCCGTAGTGGAGGGCTACGGAGTAATTTCGACCACTTGGGGATCTTTAACGTGCGCTGACATCGCACAGCCATAGCCTCCTTTATACACTCTGTGCCTGGCAACTCCGCGCTCCGCGGCCATCGCCGCCGCTCCTCCTCCGTTGACAAGTTACGCTGCTGGCTGCCGAGAGATGGCGACAGCGACGTAGGGTCACCTTCGCCAGGCGAGTGCCGGGTGCGCCGTATTGCAGAGCGGTCCGGACAGCCACGCGCTGCCGCTATCTCGCTGTTTCGTGGCCTGCTCTGCAGTGTGCAAGGTCATGCTTCTATTTTTCTCTGCTTTCGGGTGCTGCAGGAATACAGCATTGCACCAAATGGTAAGTGCCAGCTTTGCTTTGTCTTTCCGGTGATCGCTGCATAGTATTCAGCTGCTTTGAAGTTTGTAAAAAATAGTTACAGCACCAAACACTGTGTTTATTAAGCGTCAATACTGCAATAGTAATGTTAGATGCGCACCTGTGATTTCTTGACTGCAATGGTAATTGCTTCCCTGCCTAGCTTGTCTACGTAGTGTGTTAGATGTGCTCCTGCGAAGCTTTTTTTTTTTGCAGTAACGCTAATTACGAAATATTGTGATAAAATAGAAACACAAGATTTACCTATTGTGAAGATGACTACTTTAAAGTGAGTTAAACCAAATCTTACAAAGCCTATATTAGTTTCCCTTTCTAGCATCGGAGAGAGAGAGAGAGAGAGAGAGAGAGAGAGAGAGAGAGAGAAAACATTTATTGCTCTAAAAAGTTTCTGGTTTTAGCGGCGGGCCGATGTCTTCATATCTTCGGCCTCTTCACAAGGTCGGCGCCCCTATTCCAGGGCACCGCTGAGTCTTGCTGCTTCGCAGGCGTGCCGCACCAGTGCCCTTTGGGCCGTGAGCTCGCTGCTGGTCAGCAGACCCTCCCATTGTTCCGCACTCGGGCTATTTAGTTTGTGGAAGGCTCTGTTTCGTTCGCATTCCCATGTGATGTGGTATAGTGTGGGGGTTGCCCCGCACCACGGACATGTGTTCCTGTATTGTGTAGGGAACATCTTGTGTAGTATGTATAGATTGTGGAATGCCCCTGCTTGCAGTCTCCGCCAGCAGACCGCCTCGTGTTGTGTTAATGATGTGTGGGGTGGTGGGTATTTGAATCTCCGCCCTCTGTGGCAGTTCAGTATTTCTGTATACGTTGGTTCCACCGTTATGGGGTCCTCCAGGGCTTCTGACTGCCCTGCTCGGTTCGTGATCTCGCGAACTAGGCTGTCTACCCTCGAGTTACCCTCTATCCCAGTGTGTGCCGGTATCCAGAAAATCCTGTGTCTTAAGGTCTTATTTGGAAGCCTTGCTTCGAGGAGGATGCTCAGCGCTTCCTTGCTTATTTTGCCCCGTGTGTAGTTCCTGCATGCTGCTTTGGAGTCTGTTAGGATTATGAGAGATTTGTTCCTACGGTAACCTTCGGCGGCCGCTAGAGCTACGGCAGCCTCCTCCCCCTCCGTTACCGTACAGTTTCTTAACGTCGCACTGCTGATTGGTTCCCCCATGTGGTCTACCACTGCTGCCGCGACTCTGAACTTTCTGGTCCTGCGGTCCCATGGGTATAGGGCCGCGCCTGTGTATACCGTATTTTCCATTGTGGCTAGGTTCCGCTGCACATAGTCTGCCCTGGCCTGCCTTCTAGCGGCGTGGAGGTTGGGATCCATGTTTCTCGGCAGGGGGCTGACATCCAGTGTTTGACGGACCTCGTCTGGAATGGTGGCTGTTCTATCTACGATCCCTTCTACGTCGTGTCCTAATCTCTCTAGGAGCTTGCGGCCGGTGACTGTCTGTTGGAGCCTGACTATTTGCGCACTTAGCTGGGCGTCCGTTAGTTCTTCGAATGTGTTGTTTAGGCCCATTTGTAGCAGCTTTTCATTTGATGTGTTTTTTGGTAGGTGGAGTGCCGTCTTGTACGCTATTCTTAGCAGCGCCTCCGTCTGTTCTTTGTCTTTCTTGGTCATGCGGTGGTATGGCAACGAGTACGTGACTCTGCTGACTATCAGGCTTTTGACGAGCTTGATCGTGCCGCTTTCCTTCATCCCGCTTCTGTTCTGCGATACCCTCTTTATCATGTGGCTTACTTGTTCTGTTGACGTCTTGAGTAGACTGATTGTGTGGGTACATCTTCTGCTTCCTTGGATCCACATGCCTAGGATGCGTATCATGTCCCTTTCCGGTATATTTTGGCCTTGTAACCTTACTGTCAGGTCCACCTTGGTGGGGTTGGACCCTACCCTAAGAAGTTCCGACTACTCCGTGGCACAGGCTAGACCCCTTTCTCTCACGTACTCTTCTACACATGTTGCTGCTTCCTGCAGTCTCTCTTGCTTTTGTCCTAGCGAGCCTCGATTCGTCCAGACCGTAATGTCGTCGGCGTACATTGCGTGCTGGATGCCATCGATCTTGCTGAGTTTTCTGGCCAGTCCGATCATCGCAATGTTGAAGAGCACTGGTGAGATTACGGATCCTTGCGGCGTGCCCTTTCGTGGGGTGGTGAAGGTGTCGCTTCGCAGGTCTCCCAGCCCCACTGTCGCTGTGCGTTCTGATAGGAAGGATCTTACGTAGTCGTGGGTCCTCCTTCCGCAATTGGCGTTGTTTAGGCCTTCCATGATGGCTTCGTGGCTAACATTGTCGAAGGCCCCTTTGATGTCCAGGGCCATGATAATGTTTTCGCCAGTTCTGGGTGCCGTGTCTATGATTTCTTCCTTGATCTGCAGTAGGACGTCTTGCGTTGACAGGTTCGCCCGGAAGCCGAACATGCTGTGCGGGTACTGCTCCTCGGCCTCTAGATATTGTTGGATTCGCCTGGTGACGATTCTCTCGTACAATTTGCCAAGGCACGACGTGAGGGAAATGGGTCTCAGGTTCTCTATCTGAAGCTTCTTGCCGGGCTTGGGTATCATAACCACGACAGCGTGCTTCCACTCCTTCGGGACCATCCCCTCTGCCCACAGCATGTTGAGGTACACCGTAAGCTGGTCGATTGCCTCGTCGCTGAGGTTGCGAATCAAGGCGTTCTTGATCTTGTCTGCGCCGGCTGCTGTATTTCGTGTTGTTGCTCTTATCGCCGCCTGGACTTCCTCTCTCGTGATCGGCCTGTCCATT
>JAJIZL010029255.1:0-12578 GCA_023969395.1 Amblyomma maculatum
GAGAGAGCCTACCCACGTCTCCTGCAGTAAGTGGCGCAAGAATTTCTGCTATAGCACACTTTAGAAATGCTCGCAGACACTTTCCTTCTCCTCGTCCTCGTGCGGCGCTCATGGTGAGTTTGAACGTTTTTTTTTCCATGTGGCAACGTGTGAACTAATCGATGACGTCAGCGTCAAGCGCGCCACATTCGACCTTGTGGAAGGTCAAGGCAACGATTAGAAACTAGGCAATGCGACAACCGTCTCCACAGGCATCCAATTGACTAATTTGACCTTCTTTTAACAACGAAATCTGTGGTAATTATACAGCTCAGCCCGCATTTTCGGTGAGCAAAGCATTACGTCTCTTTTTAAGGGCGTAGACGGTCTCGCAAAGACAAAAAAAAAAAAAAACGAAAAAAAGCTGTGGCGCCTTCCGTAATATTAAAGCCGTTGTGATAACGTGCGCATGCGCTGAAACTAGTTCCTTAGTGCTGTCACAAGCTCGCTTTCTTCACATCGAGGCCCCCTCCGGACGCACACGCAACTCTCCCCGATATAAACGGAGCTCTATAATGTCCTTTCTTGTGACCGAAATAATTAATTTTCATGTCCCCTAAACAAACCTTCAAATCTTCCTGAAATCCACACTCCTTGCATGTGCATGCTGGAGGTCGTTTAGGCAACAAATGAGTTCAGCTGCAATTACACGAACGTAATTTGTTTCAGCCGCTGCGGGGTTCAAGGAGAAATTTACCGGATTGAGCGGCGCGAGTGATACTTTCCGCTCCCATAGAAGCGAACCAAAGCTGTAGTTTAGAGCTGGTGGGTGCGGTGAGTACACGGAATAAAAGGCGAATAAAATTTAAAAAAATCAAGACCTTCTCGACTCGGGATAGCAGATGCAACTTTTCCTGACGTCGGCCACGATCTCTTAAACCGTCAGAAAACTCAGCATTTTCTTTGGTGTTCCAATCACGAAAAAATACATCGAGTTTATATGCTGGATTTAAAGTGTGTCGCTTTTGCGGTTATTTATTAATAATTCGTAATTGGTACGATAAATCTATCGAGTTGAGGGTTCAAGAGGAAGGATAACTGGTTATAATCTTTATTTCGTTCAGGAAGAGAACACTTAACACGATTTACTTTGTTCAACATTTGGACTTTATCAAATACGTAAGGTGTAGAAAACCTCTCAAGCTAGGAGATTGATTTGCTTTCAGATGAAGGATATGCAACGTAGAGAATGTCATAGGGAGGATATTTGGTCTACACGGCACAGGAAAAAAAAAGACGTCATTCGCTAATGATAAGATGTCATAAGCAGAAGGAAAACGCCTGGTTTAAATTAAATTCGTGGACGTTTTAAATCAGCCTTTCTTTCGCCTTAACAAAAAGGCAGAGGGCTTCGGAAATAAGTATACACCGTTCAGCTGCACCAGGTTCGATCACACCATGTAGAAAAAGTGTAATAGCAACACAAAATATATTGTTCAAACTAAGATTTTGTGCAGATTGCGTGATTAGAAACTTTTACTGGTCATTGAATTTGTCAATTGAAATTGACAACACTGCTCTTAATTCAGTTTGACCTAGCCATCTAAAGTTTAGGCAGAAGGCAAAAGACACTACAATAAATGCAATAATAACAGACAAGAAAGAAACCGGAGGCATCCAGACATTAACACCGTCTCTTTTTTTTTTTAATTTCTGGTCGCGCTTTTTGCCTTGTCAGCTGTTTTAATGCAATTTTAGAAAGCTTGTTTTCACTGCGTCGACGAAGCACAAATATACTGTCTATACTGACTTCTTCAAATCGTGCGAATCTGACAAATATCATAATAACTACCACCTCAATAGTTACGCCGCCCAAAGACAGTCACTGCAACATTACTAAGAATAAGGTGCTCAGAATACGATCCCTCATGAAAGATCAAATCAGCTCCTCTGGATTGCACTGCCCCACATGACATGACCATATTTAGATTACAATATCACTCACAGGATGTGACAACACCACACCGTTATCATCTGACCACGCCTGAGTGACTCCGCCGAGCCTACTCCCTCGCTAACCCCGCTGTTCCCACGAGGTGCATAGTCTAGGCATGCGCGCATAACATTATCGCTGTTCGATGAATGAGCTGAGTCTTTTCCTGTGTGACAAAACACAGTGACGGCGATGGAGAGACCGCTTGCAGCAGATAAAACTGCTTGCACAGCCTACCGTCATGTTAGTACTAGTTTTAACGCGGTAGCGTTAAGGAGCTCGTGTCGCAGAAAATCCGGTGTCGTCGGCGGCGTTGGCCGTGAGCGATAAATCCCGGCATGCACTTCATACTAGTTTTAACGCGGTAGGGTTAAGGAGCTCGTGTCGCAGAAAATCCGGTGTCGTCGGCGTCGTTGGCCGTGAGCGATAAATCCCGGCATGCACTTCATAAATAAAAAGCAACTTCCAAGATGGGCTGGGTGGGAATCGAACCAGGGTCTCCGGAGTGTGAGACGGAGACGCTACCACTCAGCCACGAGTTCGATGCTTGAAAGCGGTACAAATGCGCTTCTAGTGAATGCGGTGTTGCCTTAGAAACGTGCCGTAGAACGTTATACTGCGGTGTATATCGGTAATTATGAGCATGTTACTTACAGAATTCGCAGTTACACGAGTAGCGAAGTACGTTTCCGCTACATTTCTTCTGCACTCTGCGCACATGCAGAGCCATCTTGCGGCAAACACAGAAGAACCCCTCCTCGCAATGTGCGGCGCTGCCCCTACAGGTGGCGCGCCACTCGCCCCTGACGTTTCGCTGCGCACCCTCACGGGTTGTAGAATCAAGCGTCTTTCCTTCCTTTAGATCACTCAAGAGCATACCGAGCGAATGAGTGGGCGATGCGAACGAGGTGCAATAACGCTATCGCGTTCCACTCTTGAAGGCGAAGCTTAAGCGTCCTCCCAATTTTTTCCTTTGATTCTGTAAAAATTAATACTTTACATGATTCACTGCTGATCTGGACTAGGAGCCAAAAACAGCCTAAAACTGGAATGGGTATATGTCTGAGACGACATTGATTGCGAGTCGCATTCGAATCTGTCATCAGCAGTCACCTCCGTTTAGCGATCTGTTATTGACACCGGATATTTTTCTTAATGAGTTCAACGTAAATATTATTATGAAATATTTTCCTTTGGCGGGTTATTAGTCTCATCGGTTCGTACGACTGAATTCGCGCAGACGACTGCTCTCCAGAGACGTCTGGCTGGGATAGCGCTGCCTTTCAAACAATAGCTTCTAGTCGTTATTGACATGTACCTCGGAAACAACAGCCGTGACGTCCCAAACAATGCAGGATTTCTGCTTTTTGCTCGGTCCTTGCCAGGGCTACTGCCCTTTCATACATCACAACAGAGGCACACTGTAGTGGCGTGGCCAGTGTGTGTTAGCTGTTAGAACGACACAGACTACAAGCGCAAGATACCGGAACTGATAAGGAAACAGACTGCAAGCTTAGGTCGTTTCTTTTGAGCAGGATGCCAGTGTTATCTCAGCTGCCCTTTCGTGCTCTTTAAAAGCAAATTGAGAGGACTTTGTATCTAAAATTGTGGTAAGAATTCGGTGGACGGTGAATGAGTTGGTTCGCACTTTGTTCATGGTTATCTAGCTGTAGTTTTATGCAATCATGGCTCCGACGCGCGACGTATGCAGTATTCATTCAGCGTACCACGTGGTATCTTATTTCACCTTTTTTTAGGGCTATCTCATCACCGCAATGAAATTTTCCAGGAGTGGCTGTAAGGAAGATTTGCGTCTACAGTTTCCTTTTTTTTTCTGTTTGCTGTGTCAAATAGTGTCTGGGACTTTATGCAACAAGGTCTAAAACGCCGTAGAAACAATAAGGCTAGAGTGTTCCACGTTTTATTATTGCTCGGCACTGAGCACTTTTTTTTTTCTTTTTTTTTTCTGCATTCAATTTCAATCCGAACGCTGTCACAGATAGCAACAATAATCTGAGCACCACTTACGTCTCTTCAGGCAGAAAATACAGAGTGCGTATGCATTCATCGTCTTTCAAAAAAAAAAAGAAAAAGAAATGCCTTTGTCATGGCATCGCAGAAGAATAGCGAGAGTTATTCTTTAATGTTCCTGGATACAATGAACCTGATGACTTCCGACTTTCTGTTACTTAACACCTAATGATTTATTAAGCATCTGTTTCTCGCCCTACAAGTGTTAACCAATGTGTCGCTTTTAATGTCGTCAAAATTGCCTTCGTCGTCATGGACACACAAACCGTTTAGTGACTGAAAAGTGACAATTTAGGTGGAGATTTTATCCAAACGTAATTTTCTAGAGGTTGTCTTTCTGGGAAGAGGAATATTCGGAACTGTAATATATCACACACATCAAATATTTGAATCTTATCACGTAATTGAAATGTTGCAACCGCAAAACATATATCGTACTAAACGCTACTGCGCCATGTTTGTATAACAAAGTTCTTATATTGTCAGAAGAAGCGCGAAAGCACCTAAAATAGGCAGAACACTGTCCATCAAAGGCGTTTCAAACAATACAACTTCGTTCAATAGACACAAAAAGTATAAAGGATTTCCGCCAGAATGTATTAGGTCGAGAAAGACTGATTTGCTTTTAATGACCAGTGTTACAACCACCCCTGTTCAGCTCATGAGCAAAAGCTTTAAGCACCAAATATGAGACGTGGCTGCTGCATAAGGACAGAAACGAAATAAAAAAAGTGTTTGGCGTCAGTTGTGACGTCATCGTACGTAGCATAACCACGGGTAGCTTATATTAGTCGTAGCATTTTAGTACGGACTCCCAGAGAGTGGCGCTTGTTACATGATGCCTCTTCCTCCTTTCTCACTGTAAATATTGACCAGAACGAAAGGCCAAGGAATGAAACGAGACGGGGAGAAGAAGGTTTGGTCTGCCAAAGCATGCTAACTGAACAGCATTAAAAAGTAGACCTTTTGGAAGCATTTATAAATGTGCAAGGATTATTAATTGGTGCATGGTGCAAAAAAGCACCCTATAGCAGTTGGCACTGGCCAATAAGAGGCGCAATATTTTGCTCGGCCTATCCCAACCCCCTCCTAGATCCTCGAGAACCCAGACGTGTCGGTCAGTCTGGTGAAAGGCAACGTCAGGATCTCGAGGGGCCCGTCAAAACTATCGTGTTCTAAAAACTAATAAATAATTACTTGCGTTATACTAAATTGGTAATTCAATAATTCAATGAATGAGAGGTACTCAAATAAGTAATGAATCACATACCTCATTAATAATTATATGATTACTGCATAATTAAATTAAGTATTTAATTACTAGTGCCAGTTGCGTAGCAGAATGGGCTCAGGCTTTCGACATTCACTACTTTAGTCGCTAAAGTCCCTCGTAATTTTTTATCGTACGATATTCATCGTTATATCACAGTGGCTTTTCTTACTTCGAATGGAAATAATTTCGCGGACATGCTGCCTTTAGTTATAATTTGGCGTGTTCGGCAGTGTCATCCCACCTAATTATGTGAATATATATAGCCATGCTTGTAAACATAGTGCGGTCATAGCCGGACCGTTTAAAACCAGTTAGACAACGGCAAATAACTGCAAAAAAAAAAACATCCTAGGTGCCTCTTGAAACAATGACATTCTAGACTTGACATATGAAGGCGGGCTTATTTATCTGCACATTCATCTGTTCTTCTGTGGCTTGTCTCCAAGCCCTGTTGCTAGCGCGATAATGGATGTTTACTTGACCGAGAAAACGAACGTTTCTTTGAAACTTCTGCAGTTGTGTATTGTACTGCGATGATATGTTTTCGGGACGACCTCTCAGAGCAACGGCTTGTGAGTGCAGTCGTGCAGGCTTCCATGATGAAAATTTTCTCTCTGAGAATAGATAAACTAATAATCTCCTCAGTTTGCATTGGGCTTGTATGAAACAAATGATAAGCAAGGCTAGCTGCCCTGAACGTACTTCTAACGAATATTGGAACAAAGTGAACGCGTGTCAGTGGAAGGAGGAATCGGTGCGATGTGCAAAACCTTATTTCTTGTCCGAGCAATGTAGTACACATCGCACCTGTACCTCCTGCCATCGCCATCCGTTTACTTCGTTCCAATGTTCAAGTAGTTAAAATCATATCAAATCAAATCAAATCAACTTTATTCAGAATTTTTTTTGTCCTGATGAACACAAAAGAGCTGGCCGGAAATCTAAGCCGAAAAGCGTTTTCATGTCTCATCTGTCATGAAGCTTATCATCATCATACTCATCATCATAATCATCATCAGCCTGACTATACCCACTGCAGGGCGAAGGCCTCTCCCATATTTCTCCACTTAACCCGGTTCTGTGCTAGCTGCATCCACTTGACCCCCGCGAACTTCTTAACCTCATCCACCCACCTAACTTTCTGCCGCCCCCTGCTACGCTTTCCTTCTCTTGGAATCCAGTTTGTTACCCTAAGCGACCATTGGTTATCCTCTCTTCGCACTACATGTCCTGCCCATGCCCATTTCTTCTTCTTAATTTCCACTAGAATGTCGGTAACTTGAGTTATTTCTCTGACCCACTCTGCACGCTTCCTATCTCTTAATGTTACCCCTACCATTTTTCGTGAAGCTTATACACTTCGCAAAAAAAAAAAAAAAAGAAGTAATCTTTCGTTGCCAGCGCACAATGAATGAACATGGCCTGAAGGCCAGGCACCAAGAAGCGCTGCTGTGGTGTCTTTCTGCACCGGCCAGAATCGTTTATGTCCGCAGTGGTAAAAATGAAACGTGTGGAACGAGCTAGCTGAACAGTTCTTTTCGAACACTCGATCCTATAAAGCCCACCTGAAAACCCTTCATAAAGTTAGCCGTTGGGTCAAGTTCAAAGCATATCGAATTTAGATGCATGACTTTAATAACAACTCAGGCATTAAGTGCAAGGGGCATTATTTGCGCAGCCGAATCCTCGGCTGAAAAGATTCGGAGAAACGCTTAAGAGGTCACCACTCGTGAGCAACGTATATGTAGTGCATGCCCTACCGCGTCACCACCCTCTCCTTTCTGCTGCATCATCAGTAGTACAGGTGCTGCAGCAGGAAGTAGGTTACGCAAAATGCTCGGATCCTGAGAACAGGTGCGCTCGGTCTGAAATCTGTTGCGAGAGAGAAAAAAAAAAGAGGATTACTTCGGAGCGGAACCTATACTTTTCACATATTTTGTTAACTTCGGTTGCAAGCATGTGCAGTTCCGGCATTACCGTGAGCCTTCGCTCCACTTTAAATTGAGAAACTAATCAAGAAAGTGGAAGCAAGTAATCTTTCGCCGTAAAGGCTGCGCAGGGGATTCCTTTTATTATTTTTTTAAGCCACGCTCAATTGTTGCTTGAGCTAAATATGCATGTGTTCAGGTGCAGAGCGCGTGGTGTATGACAGCTTCGGTCCACCTTCGCTGATTTCTGTAAAAAGGTGTTTCCAGTTAATGGCCAAGCCTCCTTCGTGTCTTAAAAGCGCGAAGCGTTGGTGTACGTTCCTAATACCGAACGTGCAAGTTTAAGTAGTATGTTCAGCCGCGCCTCTCCACTCTCATTCCAAAGAGACGTGCACATCACAACGAGGACAGGAAAGACAAAGGAACAAATGGCTTTAAGGAGACCATGACTAGACAGAGAAATATAGTCATCATCATCATTATCATCATCCAAGGGTCACTTCATGTCAAGGACTTCTTCCACGTTCCTCCAATTTACGCTGTTCACTGTTAGCTGGAGACGTGCACATCACAACGAGGACAGGAAAGACAAACGAACAAATGGCTTTAGGGAGACCGTGACTAGACAAATATAGTCATCATCATCATCCTAGGGTCACTTCATGTCAAGGACGTCTTCCACATTCCTCCAATTTACGCTGTTCACTGTTAGCTGCAGCTACGTGCTCCCTGCATATCTCACTTTTTTTCTGAAGCTCAGTGTTGTGTGCGCAATATTAGCATCCTGCAAACAGGAAATATAAATAGATATTGTATCTGAAGGGTGCGGACGTCAGAATACATGAGTGTTCGCCTATAAGGATGTTTGCGCTATGGCATTACGGGGGAATTGCGTTCCACTCTCATAGTCCTTCATTGACGTCATCACTTGTGCGTTTGCGGATCTGCAAAAGGTCATGCGACCAAGTGATGCAAGTGGAGCTTTAGTATTCGGGGCACCTATGATATGCCCTTTTCACTTAGGTCGTCTATAATGTTGCGATAAGATACGCCCAGGCTTAGCAGCAAACAGCATTTCATTGATGACCTTACTTTCAGTTCCGCTCTGATGCACCTTGCATTGGCTTCATGCTAAGTTCGTATTTTCACTGTTCATATTTTAAACCTGGTATTTAGATATATTTTCCTGCCTACATCGTCTCCAAATCTCGAAGTAAGCTTGAAATATATATAAAAAAAAAAAAACGGCCTAGCGCATTCTAGGATAGCTAATGGTGGTAGCCGAACACTGGTTTTCGGATTTGCCTTTATTTGCGGGAAGTCCACTTGTATTCACCCTCGTGTGTTCCAGCTAGGTAGTGTGCATTGATGCTTTCGCCGCTCTGTCATGGGAATTTTCAGTGCTGTGTGAATAACTTGAGGCCACAACCTGTCCCAGCTTGTCACCTCCCTAGCTGAACCTTTCCCTAAAGAAAAAAAAAAGAATGTTCAAACGTTTTATTCTTGCTCTGGTCTCTTCATACGGCTGAGTGAGAGCAAACTGTCTTCTGCCACGTCAGGCAAATCTGCAGTTTAAACAATGCGCGCACTCAAACCTACGCAGTACTCTTATACATTCAGCCTTTTCTCAAAAGTTTCAAGCCCGAGGGCGTAGCTCCTAGGTGGAAATGTCTACGTGGCTTGTAACCCACACCGAATGTTTGAATCTCCTGAAGATCAGAACCCTTTTTTGTCCTCCCTTTACATTGGGTAGGACCTACACGAAAGAAGCAAAAGCTCGCTTGCACTAAAACGCTTTGGGCTCGTAACATTCGGCAAAAGCTGTACCTGCTCGGTGTCACCATGTAAAGCACAACGGGACTCTAGCCGACCATATTAAGTTGCTATCAACTACAAATTTTAGTGCATTGGTTTAACACTTTCGCGAGTAACAATTTTGTGACTTTTTTTTTTAATTTTAGCTTAAAGCTGTAATTATTACAAGTGACAGAAACACTGCGCTGCTATGTTACGTGTGAAGAAGTGCGCTGTAAGTACTAAAGCACCCGCCATATTCAAGCAGTTATCGGGAAGAAAAAGGCACGTATTCTTCACCTATTGATATTAAAGCACTCTGCCGGCAGCGCACTTTGATCCGCTTATCTCAAACTGTAGGAACCCTGAAAGTAAGCAGGATGGCGAAAATATTAGCACTATTTTTAGACCTTAAAGCCAAAAGTGGTTAAATATTTTGCTCAACGAGCAATACTGGCAGCTTCTTGCTCAAACTCATTTCTCCTAGCATGTCAATGCAGAGAAGGCCTAGCCCTAGAGGAGTCGAAATGTGTACCCGTTGGAAAACCACCAGGTACTCAACAGAACGCGGATCGATCTTAGCCTCTACCGCAAGTGAAACGGGAGCTATAACCAATCAACAATCATTTAAGTCATCTACATATTTCCAACACTGGCGCCACCGTATAGCCAGGTGCATTTCGGTGTCCACTTGGCTACAATGTAGTAGTACACTATATATCTGGTACTCTTCTATCAAATACCTTTTGAGGGTGTCCTCATCACTTCCTCTGCTGTTCTGCAGATCTCACGCAAGCCCGGTTGGTGCATTTGGTAGTACGGGCTGCTGAAAGTTGTCCAATGAGCACCACAATGATAACCAGGCCGGAGAGATTTATAAACGGCTAGGTTTAAGATTCGGCGTTCAAAACTCATATCGGTTTCAAAGATTAGCTAAACGTTTCTTGAAGCAGGAAGATGATTTCATGCAAGGTTACTCCCGTCTTCTGATTACATATCAAATTCTATAACGGAATGAAAACGAATCTGCTAGAGTACACGGTATGGGCCTTTAGAGCCGATGATCCTTAAGTTCATCACACTGGCAGATAACTGAGATAGGGCTGATAACTATGCATGTCAGCACAGGGCTACAGGGCTCGGTAATTTTACGGATGGGAAAGGATTATTAGTTTGCTAACGCGTTGATATGTATACACTTATAAAATCCACACTATGAATAGAACTGTTCCTCTACAAGTGAAATTATGGTTCATTAAAAATATAAAACTTACATAATCATCTGTTTTTCCCTCAATAAAGGCGTTAAATAGGGATTCCAAATCTATGCGTATACTAATACACAACGATGCCACGCTTTAGCGAACACTGAGCTGACATTATTTTTTTCTTTCTGCGGATTATTGTCTTAATTCTACTCCTTATCGCGCTTCGTGCTTCCCAGTATGGACGGTCGATAATACTCGCTGTGATACCAGATATCAATGAGTGTCTCTTTTTAGAACATCAGCTTCACGACAAACGCCTTCATTTTGCCTACATTAGCTTCCGATATGGTATCCATTTCTCTTAAAAATGTTTCATAAGCGTCGGCTCATATCAGGAGGGAAAATGTTGTTGAATTACAGTTTACAGTTCCATCGTAAACAGGAAATACAGCAGATCACCAGAAGAGGAAACAATAAATATTTCCCTATATAAATTCAATGAAACTATTTCGATATCATTGGCTGTACTCTCCTCTAAGATATCCGGAGCTTTGAAGTCAAGTAGGCCAGTCACCTCGTTCAACTTGGCGAGTCAGAGTTTTTAAAACTATCGTGTTGTACTCCCGGTTACTATAGTGAGACAAGTAGGGAGTTATACGCAGAAAAGAATATTATCACAACCCCTGATACTGCGGGGCACAGTGCGATAAAGTTGCTGAGCGGATCTTCGTGGATTCTGTGCCATTCATTGCCGCCGTTTTCGATATCAATGACATAATGAGATAAGATACGCCGCTTGTGGACCTCGTAGGGGAACAGTTAGGATGTCAGCTGCCAATGCATGAACAGCGTCTCCTTTTTACTTGCTATCGCAATCACAAAGCATGTTGTGGACGGAAGACGAAGGAGAGATAATGCTGATTAGAATTCTTTGTTCTGTGTATTTTCCGCATCTCCGGCAATTACTCGGCTAGAGGCGCTGGTCCTACCTATTGATGTCCCTGTAGAGACATGCACAGCGATAAAAGGAATGTCGATGGCCTGCTGTCTGGCAGCTTTTTTTCGGCGTCGAGCCCCCGTGACCTCCTGGTCTCCACATTAAATTGTAACGCCCTTTCGTCCGTCAAACTTCACTATCTCAGAACAAGAAAGCGCTCCATTACGTCGACTTACCAACATGCGCTGTTTACCAGCCACCATTGAAACAAACAAGGAGGTTCCCCTTTGCCCCCATTACTAAGGTGGTTGACACGGTCACTCACCCTGTTACGCACACTGACAATATCGCCTCTCCAGTCTCACATAGGGTCATCACTTGTCTATTGCTGATGCTACAGCAGACAGACACACACACGAACGCAAATATATATATTGTCGTGACGCTGGGACTAAGTCGACCCGGCCTTCACTTGGTAGCGTGCAGAGACTCCGAGTTGATGAAGGATTGAATCTTCGAAGTTGGTAAAATATATGCAAGCAGGTTTAATAGCACTTTGAGAAAAGTTATTTACATGAAAAAAAGGCTATATCAGCAAAATGGCAAGCGTTAAGAGTTCATAGCGAGAAGCGTCTGGATGAGCCGTTTACCCAGGGCTCAGAGCCTCATTTCGTGCTCTGCAACGTCCTTAAATCCCCTATGTCCAGCCCCTCTCTGAAGATGCTGACCAATCAGTTCCAGGGTACACCCCTCAAATATCGGCAACCAATCGAACACATCACTGCGCTGATGGTCTGATGCACTGACTGGTCCAGTATTGTTTCGTCGGGCGTGGTTACTTGTTGTCGGGTAGAGCTTGGGAACGGCGAGGAGGTAAATTTCGATTCTTCTGCAAAGATCCACTATGTTGGTTCCGGCAAGTGGATTTCCTTCTCAGAAACCCAAGTGTACGTGCGCGCCACGAATACTGCTCACGTCCCTTTCCGGCAATTGCAACTATTTCATGCATTCACGGGAAATCCTCTAATGGCCGTAATCCTCATGCTCCTTTCTTCTCCTGTACGTCAGCGGACATGTCACTCCGATCGTCTCCTTTAAACAATAGGCATTCCGCACTTGACAATAGCGCCTCTCGACGGGAAGGGTGAACAGTTGAACAAAAGCACTTCCGGCTATTTCTCACAGGGCGATGTTTCTTTGTATTTTCTCGACGTTCCCTTGACAGGGCCAACTTGGCAGTTGTATGGTCACGACAAAGCAAAGCATGCTCACACAAAAAGATTCATGTGAACACGTTCACTTAGAGCCCTTGCACAAACAGCACATATCAATACCATGCCCAGAGGCGCACAATAGTGCGCGCAAGCGCGGACGATGCACGGTCACAACAATATATATATATATATAGACCGATCATTTTCAGGATCCCTGGTAT
>JAJIZL010029255.1:19476-62821 GCA_023969395.1 Amblyomma maculatum
TCACTCACTCACTCACTCACTCACTCACTCACTCACTCACTCACTCACTCACTCACTCAGGTTCCGAACACGATTAGGCGGGTTCAATCGCGGCCACGGTGCTAGAGTTAAGATGAAGGCGAGATGCAGTGCCTCACTTTACTGTGCGGTGCAATTGTGCTTGTTAAAAAAAACAAAATCACTGATTGTCGAAATTATCCCGCACACCTGTTCCAAGAGGCCATCGCACCCGTCCTGTTATATTGCTACAAATAAACTCCAAACACTGTGCGTTTAAGCAAAAAGATGGAAATATAGTATTCAGCTGCAACACACTTATGTTCTCAAAAATGGGCATGTACATACTCACTGGAAAATCGTTTTTATTCCCATCCTTGTTCGATTCCATGATTACGAAAAATGTGTGAAGACAGTTCACTAAATATAGCCATAATATGAACGTTTGCATCATTTTTTATTCAAGGAAAACACGCGTGCTGTCGAGAACTAACTTTGAAAACGCCAGCGTTGGAACCAGAGCGAGGGAAACGAACAAGATCTGAGGCGTGAACCAAGCTTCCGTTTTATAGCCATTACACATTAAAAAAAATTTGGTGTTCATAAAAGCGTTCTGTAAAATAAGGCAACCGAGCTTTTTCGGGACTCTACAGACCACTTATAAGCGTTTTTAGGAGGCATTGTTTTCATAAACTACTGCATGTTTAGAACAGGACAAATGTTTCTGACTGGAAGCAACAAGTCAATGGATTTCATCAGTATGGATTTCTAAGAAATCCTATCTTCAGTGTACATTTGTCGGTAGCCCCGCGGAAAGCGTTCAGGAATGCACCGCCTTCTACATAAACCTAAATTATTGTCTTTTTCACATACCTGTTTTGTTTTTCGTTTTTACTTTTTTTTTTGTCACGATGAAAGGACGGTGATAATGCAGTCAGAATGTTTGCTGAGTTATAGACATGTTCAGGCTCCGCAACAAAGAGAATAACGCAGCGTTTCTCGCATTTTCCTCAGAGCACCGACATTTATTGCTGTTCCACCGTCTGACAAAAACTTCCTTGGTCTGGACATTGAAACAAAGAGGGGTGAATAAAACAGGAAAAAATGACGATTTCGATTTTCTGAAAGCAACGCGTCACGAATTTGACCAACAGAGAAATGACGAACGTTTAATCGGTCGTCGATTCAATAAATTTATAAAGCTCGATATGAAAACACCGCGAACAATGGTTCCCGTATATGAATGTGATGGGCTAAGTGAAAGGGCAACCTCGTTGTTGACAAACATTATCTCGGTATTCCTAGTCGAGTGCGCATACGTGCTGGACGCGCAGCCGGGCAGGCGCCGATTTCCGCGGTTTTACGGTCTGAACAGATCGTACACGCGTTGAGAACGCGCGCATGGAAGAAAACAATAACGCGCTTTTGACGTTAGTGATAGCGGACCGGACCGGACCGGTGCTTTATACCGTCCTGTGACGAGCCGGCTTTGTGCTGTAAATGGTCCTCTTACAAGCGTCCCGCCGCTCTCTGAACACCTCGTGCGCATTTGTTTGGTCGAGTGTCAGTGACACTGCTACCTTGTCTCTCTCCTCGAAGGCTAAAAACGAATTGTTTTGCCGGAACAAGCGGGCTCTGGTAAGGACTGTATCGTGAACATGCATCGCTCGTTGGTTTTTCGTACATGCCCGCTTTACTATCCTCTACAAGCACATATAATTACAAAGATGTCTGATTTCTATGAGCAGCTATTTCTATCTACGGTAAGAAAATGAAGTACTAAATTATAAGAACGAACCCATAGGCTTATACTTGTCCTACGTTTAACGTCATCAAATAAGTTTAAGTGTCGCAATCCTCGCTTTGCTCAAATAATCTTGAACGACTTCGGGGGGTATTCACCTGTGCATCATTCTTATCAAGCGACGAGCACAAACATGAGGGATGAGCCGCCATAGTTATAGATTTGCCTCAGGGATCAAACCAGCTTTTGTTTCGTTTAACAACTTGCGTCTACGTCGGTCTGCAGAGGGATGATGAGCTTTTCTTGATTCATCCATGTTAGTCTTTGAGCCATGTGACGTGGAGCCTGCCGGAGCACTTAATTGTGAATTCACGTGATCAGTCCAAATGCAAGACCTGACTAAGAACAGAATAATTATGACCTGCCACCCTGAAAAAAAAAAAAAGCTATCCAGGTTGAAGGACTCCGTTTTTATTCCATTAAATGACGCGAACGGGGATGTACTACTTTTCGAAGAAATCTTCCTTTTAATGTTGTATTGTTCGAGCATCGCAACGGGTCCACAGTGAATAGGAATAACGTGACCAAGCACTCGGCAAGAAGTCTAGAACAGGGGAAAGACAAAACAAGAGGTCAACACCCTGCACAAGCGAGCAGTTAATGTCTTTTTTATATATATTTACGGGAACCTGCAAGGATAATGAGTAGCCGACATGTCACCACAATTACTTTTCCTCTATTAGAAGAAATCGCCAGTTCTTACAACTTAAGGTGCAACAAAACAAGAAAGCACACAATGCACATCAAAGGGTGCAGAATACACATGTCACAGGCGTTCATATATAAGGAAAATTGCAAATAAGCCCTAAGGAATGACCGAGCGTAACGACAGGTAATAGCAGGTAATAACAGTAATAAAAGTAATTGTCCAGTTAATGATTACATGCACGCTGCGCAAGGACGTAAGAGAGAGCAGCGCAAAGAATAATGGAAAGTCAGGGGGTTAACAAGGAGGTACCCGGTTGGCAACCATACCAGCGGGAGGGGAATGAAGAGAGAGGCACAAGAAAATAAGAGGAATGGCAGAACAGGGGTCCTTAAGATTCTATTAAGAGCCTTCTAATTTGCAAGGACGTCAGACACAACAACATGCAAGGCCATTTTTGAATAACACACATTACGAGCAAAAAGTAAAAAAATTACAAAAAACGTCGGGGCAGTGCTATTGCTTTCGCATTTCTCCACTGCAGTTTCTGCAGTGGCCTCTGATTTCTTTGCTTTTAATGTGTTCGCATTTCAGCAATGCATTCCATGACGAAAGCAGTACTCCAGGAGGTGCTAAATCAGAATACTGGCTCGTCTGTTTCTTGTCCTTGAAAAGACCTTGATGCTCAGCATAGCAACAGCAAGTTTGAAAGGTAAACAGATTAATGATATACCTCGAGCAGCCGATGACTTACTATGACTAATCACTGGTTGTCATGAACTGAACAAAGCTTGACATTTGGCCATGGTCATTCAAGAAAAACCTTTGACGTTGAAACTGAGCATAGCAACAGCAAGTTTGAAAGTTAAACAGATATATGGTATACCTCCAGTAGCCGATGACTTACCATGATCAACCACTGGTCGTCATGAACTGAACAAAACTTGACACTCGACTATGGTCATGACAATGACCTTTCATTTTTAGTTATATTCTTTGACTGCGTTTGACGGCTTACTCAGCTTTGGTACGCCACTATCATTAAATATTTTTTTCTCAATTCTCATGCCCCGAACGTGACTGCAGTTCAAACCGACCGCGATAATGTGTTTCAAATTTTATTTCGCCTGTTTGAATTTTTATTTGCGATCATAATATAATTCATAAGCAAGGCTTCAGTGGCGTCGCCTGGATCCCGATCACTCTTCCTCTACATAACCTCTAAGTACCAAAACGAGTTAGACTAGTAAGTTCAAGGTTCTTGAGACCGGCAAGGTTATTTAGACCCCCCCCCCCCCCTCATCAAAGCTTTTTGTTCTTTCGGCGGAGACTTGAAGAATTCGTCGCACTGCGCAAATGGTGCGCCGCCATAGTTGCCTCCTCTTGTAGAAGCTCCTCACGCATACGCCTCTTGCTAATAACTGACCGGATTTATTAAAACGGCATGTTTTGCGGACCCACAAGGACAAGACGGCACTCGAGTTGGAATACGCGGGCACCAAACGTAAAACACAAAGGAGATAAGTGTGTGAGCGCGCTGTTGTTGACATATCTGGTTGCGGAATTCGCTTATCTCCGTAACGATGTTTAGTGTGTCACTGATTTGCCTTGTCGATCGACACGTGTAGCTTATTTTGCACCGTCGGCTTTTTTTTTTGTTTTTGTGTGCCACCATAGCTTGCTCTTGGGATGCCCTCCATGTCCAAAAGCATATCGTAGTTTTAACACATACGTGAAGTGATAACGAGCGCTTAGTCATGTCTCTCTTTCTGAGTCGATCATCTCTGCAGCGCTCGAATATTACAAAAGCTGACAAACCGACGCAGGTCCGCACTCTTCTGCGCAGTTGTCCGTGCACTTTATGGGCATTCACATCCGGTCCTCAAGTTATTTTTATTTATTTATTTAAACATGAAATCCCCCACTCAATCCACATCTTTGCAGTGGAGGTTGCAGGCGAAGTCTTATGCTCTGACACTGAGAACTGTCACCTACAATTTTCTCTTCTTCGTACCATTTTCTCAGTGTAGCCAAGCAACAACTAACCGGAATTAAACTGCTTTCCTCGTAATTGGGAGGAAAATAATTGGTTCTTTCCGGCATGCAAATTCTTGGATATACAGTTAGTACTTATAGACAAGGTACAACTCTTTATTTCGGTTCTTTTTGCTTTTATATAGAAATTTTCTGCTCAGTTCTTGTGGTTACTGCTTTAAAATAAGAGGTGCTATCATACATTATTTCCTAACTATAACAGTAGCAAAGGTGAAAAACTTAATTTGATCGAAAAATTAAAGCGTCAAAAAAGTCGAAGGCTCGCTGGAATAGAACTAGTTGATTCGGTGAGGACGTCAGCACAGCACGCCTACCGACTGTGTCAGCATTAATGGCGACTGGGTGAAGGAAAACCCATTGTTCTAGGTTAGCATAAGCAGAGGGACAGCTGGGACAAGGCAGATCTAGACAGAAGTGTTGGGGTAAGGAGAGCACTTGTTTCAGCTTTACGAAACAGATGTGAGGTCATTCCGAAGGTGCAGAAGCCCTTCAAGTATAGCGCTCGTCAATATATGCCCTGTCACCAGTCGGTAATAAGGTCCAAGGGTTGCCGGAGCCCGTTTTTGGAAATCGCTGTCAAGCAGATTAACGAATTCATTTCCGGCACTCCTTGAAAGTCCAGGCGTCGTGCACCTCACTTTAATGTGACCACGGCGGGAAGAATGCTAAAAGGGCAGATGAAGATCATCACTAACTATCTCTGCTGTCTTCGTTCTCTGTCAGAGGATATATGAACACCCAGCATGGATGAATACACTTTTTTTTTACTTGATCAAAGTTCGTATTCCACATTTTGGGACACCAACGTATGTCATTGGAGTCTCACACTATTGTGTTTTTAGAGCGCTGCACTTTAGCTGTCCTTTCTCAGATTGCACTTCGTAGTCGTAGCCGTCGGCTTAGTAACTAAGCTTAGTGTTGTAACAAAGGGAAACGCTAACTGCCATGGCTAGCAGGTGGTAGGGTGGATAGATGGTAACAACTGCCAGGCGTATAGGCAGGCGGGAAAAAGAAGAGAAGGTGAGGGGAAACGATTGGCTTAAAATAGTATAGACGTGCACGTACAGGTGCGCGCAAAAGTAAATGGAGCACGCTTTTGCGTTGAAATTAAAATCACGTCTTTCCCACTGGAGATAAGAAAACAATATTTATCTAAGTGAAAGGGCACTGGCGTCTACAATAGTCTCGTACATACCACGATTGCCAGTTTCAATTATGGAACGCGTGAAAAATGGTAGAAGGAATATTTACCGTGGATTACTTCCTAACGCGAAATTTGAGCGCAGCTCATCAGCTGTTTCATCTTTTTTGATAGATTGAGGAATAGATTTTGTGCAAGACATGTATGCACAATTACAGACAACTTTTTAAAATTTTCACACATATTTTTTTAAGAAACACTGCACGAACTGTTCTTGACTGTCATGAAGGAATCTTTGTGGTCGGAGAAATGAAAAGAGCAATTAATTTATCGGGAGGCAGCGCGTGGGCATATAGGAACGTTGCGAGGCAAAGAGACTAATGCCACAAGCTGCAGGCGAGAATAGACGGACGGACACGATCGCGGCCGCGAGCATGAGCCATTAAAGGTTTTCGTCTTATAATGTCGAGCAGTGCTTCGGACTCCAATGTTACCTCGACCGATGATGCTGACGTTGCCGGCTTTCCTTGCACTTTGATTTCCACCCGCTCGCTAGCGACGGAAGCTTGGATGGTTGGCGTTGTCAACTGGCAAGGTGCGTTGGTAAGACACTCTTTACGGACTTACCTTGCAGTAAGACGTACAGACTGTTAAGGGAGCGAAAGAAACTATCTTGAAAACGCTGCTCTCTCAGGCCTGCTTGCCAGCTCTGCCACCAAGCTAGCGTCAAAAAAATGTGCTGGTATTGTTTAATCACCTAAACAATCCCTTATATAGAGGACTGCCAATAGCGAATAAATTACGAGGATCAGTGACTAATGCTGAGACGCTGGTAGAAGTGACTACTGCGATACAAACGATTTTTTTTTTCACACAACCACTGTGCTTCTGCTGCCCGATGCGACACGCCTAGCTTCAGTTAGCTACGATGCTTAAGACGTCGCTCAAGTCTAATTTATTTTTATTAACACAACATCCTTAAAGGTCTCGTTTCTCAGAAAATGAGGCGTCAGCGTTGAGGGCGAAAAATTTGCAGACGCGACGCTGACACTCATTCTTTTATGGTTTGTGCATTAACCTCGGTTTGTATAGGTCGCCTACGCACGTATACCTTTAAGGCCGGGCTTAAATGTCCCACACATCTTTTTTTTTATATTGCGGTGGACTTTCCTGTAAAGTGGTGACGAAATTCGAACCTTTATTACAGCGTTTGCTCACTCCGAAGCGCCATCGTTCTCTCTTGGGTGTGAAAGAGGCTAGGCCTAGCAACGATAGGGCAGGCCCCAAGGGAGCAGTGCAGTTTGTCGCCCCGCGCGCCCGCGGAAGGCGCCGTTGCTGAGAACTCTGCGCTTCTTCAGGTACGCTGTTGGTTTCGGAGTACAGCAAACAGTCCTTCTGATAAGACAGCTGATTTGTCTTTTATAGACGAGCGTAAAGTATATGCATCGAACCGAGCAGTTCTCAGACTGTGCTGCATTATGATACCGGCTGTGGTCGGAGCTTGAGGACTCCTCTCACCGGGGTTTGCTGCACCGTGTGTCCCTGCTTGCCTGGGCGGGCCAGAAGTTTGCAAGATGCGACCAAAGTGGAGCGCCGGTCAAATTTTGGCACATGAGTGCCCTGTTTACTGGTGGTGTAGAGAAAGCTCGGCACGGCGCCTGGCTTCAAGCGTGAGTGTTTAGTTAGCGGCCCGAACTACACCACGTAAACTGGTCTAAGCTTGTACGAATCTGGGTAAAATTAAGCGAACAAACTCTGCTTCCCTTTTTTCTTAGTAGAGTGAGTGCACCCGGGCGCTCCCACAAAGTGTACCTAAGCTTTGTGCTGCACTTCATGACGGGATAAGCCGAAAAACACAACATCACGACCTGCCTTGGTTTCGTATAGAAGTCTGACATTTAGTGATATGCGTCACATTGTTCTTCAACATACGACGATCGCGTAATCGATGCCAGATGACGTAATAGTGACAAGCACCAACGCAGACAGTGTAAAAAACTATGGAGTAGCAAATGAGCAGAGGTGCAGAATTTTCTCTGGAGTGCACAGTTGACACATACATGGTGAGCTATACTGAGTCGTCGCTGGCCTTTATTCTGTCGACTCCACGTCACAGTTATCTGATGACGTCATGCTGCTTACCTATGTAAACATTTTCGTCACAAAGATGCATCTGTCGATGAATTTTGAAAAATGGGCTCTAATTAAATTGGCTTGAAATATCTTCGCAGTAGTGTGAGATATTTAGGATTTCTTGAGGATCATCATTGCGTAACCAGGAAAGCAATCGTATTCCTTTCGACGCTTCGAACATTGGTGTCGATACTCCTTTGATAGCTTCACCTCTGTGTCAACAGCGAAATAATGCGCACCGGGAATGTGGTGACCACGGAAAATGGTGCCAGTTGCTACCATGGTCGATGCCGGCGTTGTATTTCTTTAAAGTTATAATAAATCGCTCCCTTTTATTCCTAGACTTCTAAAGTTATGTCACCACTCTGATTTTAAGCCAGCATTCTTCATCTCGTCTTTTGCTAACTTGCACCACCGATTACCCACCTTACCATTTTTATCTCTTATGTCTAGGGCCTCAGGGAGAGTGACATTGCATGCATCGATATCTGGGAATATGCCATCAAATTCGAATTTAAGATGTTTCTGCGGATTTACAACGCGCTGCACTTTGCTTTTTAGGCTGCACGTTCTGAGGTACCCTTATCTAGCTTCAAAAAATAGGGCACTTGTCTCTCCAGATATCAACGAACAATTGTTTTCAGCTCTGCATTTTCCAACTTCGATATGGTTCTGCAATCACCTTTTTTCCATTAAATTAATTGAGTTTTTATCTTCTGTCTACTTACCTGCCGTTCAAATCTCTTTTTTTTTTGTGTGTGTGTGTGCCCGGCACACTTACTCATTATTTTCCAATTCATTTTCCATTAAATTAATTGAGTTTTTACCTCCTGTCTACTTTGCCTGCCGTTCAAATCTCTTTTTTGTGTGTCCGGCACACTCACTCATTACTTTCCAAATACTTTTCCACCATTGTGAGTCAAATCTTTCCCGGCAAAGGTGTTTAAATGCCTTAGCTGCCTACTTGATATTGTTTAGTTTTCTCAGGCTTTCGTCATATAATATTTTACTTTGAGCTTCCCGTGGTTCGAAAGATGTCTGGCCCATAAGTCCCTGCGGGATTTCTTTCACAGGATCGCACATGATTTCTTTATTTACTTTGTCACATTCCCTTTTTATGTACTTAAAAAAGGAATTGCGCTAAAAAAGACACGGACGAGAAGAGGACATGTCCAGCAAGGCAAAAGACAAGGGTCTGACTTCCGCCCTAACTATTTCTATACAAGATATTTAAGCGCCTACCAGTTTTAAACGAGAGCTGAAGTCCCCCGAATATGTTATCACTTTCTGCCAATGAGTGAATATTTAATTGCCCTGCTTGCATTGCCAACCTGCATATAATGAATGCTATCGCAATTTGGTCTGTAGGATTTTATGCGCATCCTATCTTGTTTCCCTTTAAAAATCTTTTTCATTTTGGTAGTTGTCAGGTATCAGGAGACTGCTTATTCATTACTTTTTCAACACTTTTGACAATGTTTACATACTTCTTGGCCAATGTTCACTAATCAGTCTTATTCAAAATTTTGTGTATCCCAGCAGATGCGTAATTGAACATGTTTGTTGGCGCCTTTTTTCAGCCTACATAAGTCAGTTTTAAGAAGCTTTCTAATCTACTCTCCTGTGTTTATTTCTAATTAGGAGAGATTATCCTACCAACGCCCCTTAAGCTCAGCTATAACTAATTGTGATGCAGTTCAAAATGCCGTCCTCTAAACAGCATTCGATTTACGGATGTGTGGATCAATGATAAAATATGAAAGCATTCTTTTTTAAAACGAAGCGGCATCAGTTACCACCATGCTCTTGTTTTTTTTTTTTTTTTTTTTTATGTCTTGAATGTTGCTACAAATCGGACAACTATTCGATTTCATCTACGAAATGTTTATTCCTACCCTTCTAATCTGCTACCCAGCTTCCTTCTCGCAACGCTCATTTTTACAGCGCTTGAGTGACCGTCATGTTCTTGGTGTAGAAGGTATAGCACTTCAGCCTAATGCGCTTAGCATTCTCCCTTCGCAATGAAAAGTCCGCCCTAGACCCATTGCTTTCATAGGAATACCCAAAACGGCTCCTTAGGAATATGTATAAAAGTGGTCGAGCGATTCCACTGAAGTAACTAATTGGCTCAAATGAAGCTCTTCAGAAGGACGTGCCACAAGCAAGTGTTCAGAGTAGTTGCCAAAACCGACTGTAATTCCCACGGCTGCTGATTCAGAGTGCCCTGCGTAATATGCGAGAGTTCCGTAATGTTTAGTTTTTTTCAATCATAGCTCTCCTCGGGTGAACGAGGCGTTCCAATAGTGTGCATGCCGAATTTTCTGAATACCTGCGGTACGTTTTGTTTGGATGAGATGATATCGTCAATGGTGAACGACAACTGTTTAAGACGTAGACGACTTTCTAAGAAAGACTTTTTTAATGCATCTAAGCGCCGGTACAAACTGAGTGTTGGGAGGCTTGCCAACGACAATGAAAAATAATTGCATTCGAAGTGATGCATGCCATAACTGCTACATAGGAGTCCTACTAGAGCCACAGTTGTCCGTGCATAGAGGAGGCATGTTTGGTGTCGCAGATACAGTGGTGCTTGCTTGATTTTTTTTTTTCACTGCTGGAACTAGCTTTGGTATTTAAATAATGCGGCACAAAGACTGGCTCTGCTTGTTTGTAATGCACCATTTGCAACCAGACCCCACCGCAGTGGTGCAGTGGTTAAGGCACTCGACTACTGTGCCCTAGGATGCGGAATAGAATCCCGGCATCGACGGCTGCATTTTGATGTAGGCGAAAAGCAAAAAGCCCGTGTGCTGTGCGATGTCAGCCCACGTTAAAGAACCCCAGGTGGTCGAAATTTCTAGAGTCCTCCACAACGGCGTCTCTCATAGCCTGAAGAGCGTTGGAACGTTAAACCCCATAAAAACCATAAGAATAAAACCAAACCAGTTGCAAAAAGACTATGTGACCTATTTTTATCAACAAAATACTCGTCACATAAATACGTAGTGTCGTTCGTTACAAACGCCCCTAGTCATAAGCACCTTGCTTTCAATATTAAAAAAAAATGTCGTAAACAACAAATTTAGGATGCAAACTGTTTCGAGGAATATGTGCACGAGGACCAATGTAAAAGACCACTAACAAGAAAGGCATTAAGTATATCAGTGTACTTAAAATAGCAGTCCTTATATAGTGTTAAAGTGTTATTAATAGTTGACCTCTCTGCGATGCAGCAATGCTTTAAGGCCATGTGAAATTGCCTTTAGTGAATACAGGTTTGAGCGATTCATTGGAAACAAATAATTGCAGTAATACGGAAAGTTGAGCTAGTTGGTAGATAATTGCAAATTACGAGCGCTGCGACGGAGACTCTCTCGTTGTTCTCCGTCGCAGAACTCGTAATTTGCAAACAAATAATAAACTGTGGTTTCCACAGTGGCGCACCGAGTGTCTTAGTCGCATATTAGCTTCAATCGACCGTCAACACCAGACCAGTACGTCTACCTTCGGTATTACAGTTTCATTTATATCACAGTTCACAATGTCGTTTCTTCCACTGAAACGTTCGGTACACTCCGGTCTTCTGCGGCTATCGGCGTTGTACCGGCAACAACATTAGACCCTCTGTCCAAGAAAGTGCTGAGCGAGGGTCGCTGGCTTCCCTGGCGTCTCGGGGTTGGTAGGACTAATGGTAGTTTGCCCTCAGGGATGGGCTCAGCCGGAGCTTCTGGCTTGGCTTGACACGGAATGACATTGCCACTTTCGCTTGCAGTCGCCTGGCGCTCTTCGTGGCACAGCATGACCCAAGAGTTAGCTCTCGTTGTACCGGTGGTGGCGCTGCGGATCCTCGTCGCTTGTAACTACATCATATGTGAAAATTGCAGTTGTACATTTAGTGAGCGAGTTGTATTAGGGACTCACTTGAGAAAACCACTTCCACATCTACTCAGGATGATCACATTAGAGACGGAGAGGCGTCGCCCCAAAGAAAGGAAAGCTGCCATGCTAGGTAAGTCATTCTAAATCAAATCTTCAGGGAAGCAGATAAAAAGTTAAATCACTTTCCACCCCACCCAATATCTGCCTCCCACAAACACATGTTAAGGGAAAGGAAGGCCTGACGCAATGTAGTCTCCGCATCCATATGCAGGCGTGTGACGTAGACAACTTATTAGGGATCCATATTCATCCCAGATATTCACCACAGTCAAGCATATGACGTTGATATTCAGCTACAGAGCCCGAGGCCAAGAGTTCAATTCTGCCTCGGTTTTAATGGAGGCAAAGTTCAAATACCAAAGTTCAGAAAAAGTTCATTAAACGAGGGCGCAAAGTCCCCGTTTGGTGAAATTAAGGCACAAAACCGCACTTGGGCAAAAAATAATTCACATTCCTCTCCTACAATGTGTCTCAGTAAGTGATGAAAAAGTGTTAATCATAAACAACCTTTAGGATATTGGTGTTGTGGTTACAGCTGCGCATCAGCTGTAACCACAAGTGGTTGTCGCTAAAATGACAGAAAGTTCAGCCTACTCCCTTACTACTACTAGCGCAATCAGCCACTGTCATGAGGAATTCTTGTCCAAATTTTTTATTATCACTGAATCATCATTGCAACTAGGTGTTACTAGCAGGGCTGTATTGGTGGCGCCCTCTTGTGAAGTTGTGTTGAATGAGAGATTGAGGATAAGGGAGAACCTCCTCGCACCTCACAGCAGACCGTCGACACCAATCGTGAGTCTCGCGCATATTTGTTCGAACCTCTTTCACTAGGTAGCGCTGCTATACAGCTGACGTTGACTTCTCCCATACCTTGATGGGCATGGCGGCAGACTAATATTCTTTTTAGGGCTATATTTTACAACCCTTATAAATGCCACGTGATTTTACCGTCTACTGTGGGTTTAACCACTTAACTAGAGTTTTTGGTAAAAAAAAAATCTCCTGTAATTGGCACCCTTCAACACAGAACCGTTTAACCGCGTAAGTATGCGTCTAGCAGGAAAATTAATTACAAATGCTGTACTTTCCCTAGCGTAGAATCTACGCGTTTTTCGATTATAGACGTAGCCCTCTTCGGCGTTCAAAAGTCGCTCGTAATTCATCCTGGCATTTTTGTTATAAAGGGAGCGCGCATGCGATGCTCTTAAAGGGCTCCTTAAACGGTACTTCAATATTCTAGTGGAAGAAATTCATAGATGAGCTCTTTATGATTATTCACGCCAAATTTAAAACATTTGCGTGGAGCCGATAAGTTACAAATTATATTAAAAAATATTCCTGGTGACCGCTCACACATGCACATGATTAGCGACCCAGCTGGCAACAACATAATGAGGTCTTGTACATGGCACAACTGACGGAGGAAATTTATTCACAGTCTGTTAGTAACCTGCGGAAAAAGCCAAGGTGCGTCGTCATTGCACCTTAACGCTAAAGTGGATAAAACTCAAACGAAATGGTTCACGCACCTGCTGATCGCCACTGCCTTTCGCTGGATTTCGGCAGTTAAAAAAAAAGCAACGAAATTGTCGAGTTAGGGAAGCGCGGACTTTGCTCTAATCGCTACAGAAATTAGGTACCGCAGAAAAAAATGCATCTGCTTCAGTTTGTTCTGTGCATTTTGATCGTAGAGCCGCTGCCGGCCGGCACGGATTAGTAGTCAGGTTGTACAACATTACGAGACCATGTGACATTGCAGGAGCTGCAAACCTGGCTTTCTCTGTTGAGCTAGGTAGCTGAGGTATTAGTCGAACCTTGATACTTGAGCGAATACTAATACGTAACTTAGGGGGGTAGAGATGAAGGCCAGTTGGCGAGAGATAATTCAATTAGAAGCCGTAACAGACACGCGGCTGCCCTGTGCCGTCGCCTCCGTTATTCCCGTGTCTGTTGAGGTTTTTAGTCGTTACACTGCGTTAAGTAAGTAACACCACTCTTAGGCCATGGAGGCACGTCCACATGGCTTTATCAAAGCGGGTCTCTATATATACCTATGTTGTGTAAGGCATAACGTATTGGCATAGCTGATGACTAAATCCTAATAAGTATGTGTGAGAACATTTAAAGGTTTTCAGATTAAGGCAGTGTCAAAATACACATACGCAAACGAAGATCCGGAAGAAGAGCTACAGAGGGTAAAGATCAACGCTATCACGTCATATCACTATAGGCGGAGCCGAAGTGTTCCCCCAATTTTTCTTCATACTTGGCGCGTTTCAAACTGTATTTCGGCTGCTTATGTTGATTTTTTATGCTTGAGCTTTTACGATTCCATCTCCATATCATCACACGAGCGATTTCAGGGTAAATGTCAATGAAATAGTTAAAAATGAATGAATGTATGACGCCAATCATTCGCTTGAAACAGCAAAGCTCTTGCGGTGGGCGCTATTACTAATAACAAATTGCTTTTGACTTATGGCTGCAGCTGGCGAAACGTGCAGTACTTATCTCCACTAGACCGCTGGCAAAAAGAAATTAGAAATTTTTCTTTTTGTTCGTTATGTGAGGGAGCAAGAAAAATTGAATTTTGCTATTGGTAACAACGGCGAAAAACAGGGCGGAAAATCTGAACGTATGACAGGTACAAGGCTTATGATCTATGACCTCCCATGTCTGGCTTCAGAGAAGAGCTGACAGTTTCCTCAAACTGACTGTGCTCGACGGCATCGCTTAGTCTTGCAGGTCGCTGAAAATTACACACCGCTCAAAACGATCATTGCAACACGTTGCGCTGCGTTAGAATATATCCTGCAATAAAGCAACAGCTGAAGAAAGCTAAGCGTCCCTTACGATATTCGGATGACTCGAAACCTGATCGAAAACTTTGACATCATATTCTATATTCATAATGAAGTCAGTGCAGGAAACGAGGAGCAAGGTTTGAGAAAGACACAATATCAGCGCTATTTCATAAATATGGCTTTAGTGAAAAAAACGCATGCAGATTATATGCGCATCTCGTAAACATTAAAGCAAACGAGATCTATTTTTACATTAAAGGTTACATTAAACCTTACGACTGTATTCTATTCGTTTCCATGTTTCATTTCCAAATTTCCATCTTTCATTCGTTCAGAAACTTGAATAAAAGGATAGTGCTTTGGTATAAAATATTTTGAATGCTAGCAGTACCACCCGTAGTCAACCACCCGTAGTACCACCCGTAGATTTGAAGTCAACGTCGGTGAATAGCCTCAGGGGTTCACATCTGAAAATCGGTGTAGACTGAAGCCCTTTTCCTGCCTGTTGATGGCGAAATGTATATTTCTTTCCCAGGCATTTCCTAGCCTATAGAAGTTACATTTTTGGTTATTGGATTATGCTAACCTATATCGACACAGGGCAATTCAGATTTGTTGTCAGCCATGTCAAATGGCAAGACATTGAGTTGTCAGCAGGTCCACTGACGAAACGAGACCACATGGCATGACCAACTTGTCAGAGATGATAACTCGGGTCACTCCTTTACGATGTATAGTGTGATGGCAATCCAGCACACCTGAGCTCTTGCATACCGGGTCAGACCAACACCACTTTTGTGGTTTTTGGTATTACACTCTACCCGTAGGCCACGGTGGCACGTTCGAATGACTTGGCTAAAAGGGGGTTTATATCTGTGTCGGCAGTCGTTCACTTAATGGGGTGTTCTAATACAATATGCAGATCAACGTGCAGGAAATAGAGGCACAAATTAAGGTATTATTGATTGCGCTAGAAGCAAATTGCATTTCTAGAAACGATGATCTGCGAGGGGACCCGCAGGTAGGAGCCATTAACCTATCGCCTTATGTCGTTAGAGCGGGGCTCAAGCACCCTCTCAATTTTTGCTTACTAGTTTTTATTGTCATTTCTGCTGAGTCATTACCAGTCCGACCTCCCCTTACTCTGTCCTAAATGTGGAGGGAGGAATTTTTAATTCTCGCCCACCAACCATGGCAGGTGGAAGTTTCCCGCAGACGCAGACGCCGAACAGCTTTAGCTTTCAGGGTACTCACAATGCTGTCGTATTAAAAGGCAAAAATACAAGTCTATGTTTTTTCAAAACTTTGTGTTCCCACTCATGCAAATAAATGGAAAAGAAAACAAGCTGCTTGTGATACGCGCATTGGAAGTGTTTGCTTGCGACACACTGTCCACTGCTCTGCTTCAGTGAAAGAACGATCTTTGAAAACACTTCTTCTTTCTTCTCGAGTGTGGTTTAAGATGTGTGTGTATATATATATATATATATATATGAAGGAAAGAAGCCAGCAGTCGGCGAGGCCAAGGAAAGCATGTATTATAACGAGCACCCTCATTTCCCCTTAATTGATCGGCTTATATATATATATATATATATATATAATTTAAATTGCCACTGTAAATGAAAATCCCCCTCGCTGAACGAAACAAGATTTATTTTCTTAATGAGACTCACCCGTTTCTTGAGTGTGTACACTACAGCAGCCACAGGTACCAGGAGAAGGAGGGTCACCAGAATTCCGCCTAGAAGTCCACAGATGATGTTTCTGTCTGTGTACGTGTCGGGCTCCACGCTGTCGATTCCAGTGGAATCGTCATACCGCGGCCCATCTGGCAGAGGTCGAAACCATAGCGGAAGTTATTACAAGGGATGTCAACGCGATGCAAGTCATCAGAAGCGCAGAAAAATAAGCGGATGAAAAATAAAACTTATAAGAGCCGATTCATGCAACATACAAGTAAAAAGATTTGGCTGATTGAGATTTACCAAATTCATGACTGTTATTAGTGAGGCTCGTTAGAGCTGCACGTCTCCTCGTCTTAGTGACACGCATCTCATCATACCAGAAAGGCTATTTGATTGGGAAGGTACAAATATTAAACATAAAATTGATAAATTATTTGAGTCTTCTCTGCTAATTAACTAGACTCTTCCAGTACCCTTCTCGTATGATTTGAAAGTCTGATGTAGCTGGATAAAATTCAAGTAAAATGTGGCGTCAACCACTCACACGAGGCCTTCCAGTCAATACTGCCTATCGGTTTTCGTTACTTCGCTGTTAATTCAATCAAATCATGGTTAATGCCTTTGTACATAAAGGCCCTTAAAGTGTCACATTAGCCAATGAAAGATGATTATGCATGACACAAGCACAACCAGCGTGCGCCATTTTTTTAGAAGGGCCGCTTATGATAGGCATCTGCCGCTTTATTTTTAGTTGTATCGTGCTGATATTCGCAGCAAAAAAAAGAAAGGACTTGATATATTTATGTCGATCTAACATATATAAACAGTGCCGCAGTCGTTTTATTCTGACGCAATGCACATTTAAGACGTGTAGCGGCCACTTGTTAGTGAAATGAGAATTTGTCCCTGATGAAGGCGTGTTCACTTCGGAAACGCGCCCGTACATAAACTTGCCTTAGAACATTTCTGACACCGAAAACCACTCGTTAACGAACCACCTAAATATCAGTACTGCCATACATTCACGCATTGCATGCTTATTAAGGCGAAAGCCTTTAATGGCTCATGCTGTCGTGGGCAAAAGGTGTCCCGCTTTGCGCGTCTCTGATTGGCTGGGGCGGGATGACGTCATAGAGGTCTCTACCAATCAGAGCACCACCACAGTATGCACGAATGTGTGCCTGATATGACCATATATTAATCAATGATCAATCACTAATTATTCGCTTAATTAATTACTATCTATTGCCTAATGAAATAGTTAATCAAGTGCCGACCTAATAAGTAGCTATCAATGATTTGAATTATTAATGACTAATTAATCGTATATTACTAATTATTACCAGTTGCGTAGCAGAATGCTGCACTCAGGCTTTCGCCTTTCACCACTTTTGTCGCTAAAGTCGCTCGTAATATTTTGGTGTACAAGCCAAGATCAGATATGTTTTACGCGAGTAACTCTGGGCGCTGAATATTCGGAATAATATCATATTTCGCATAAGGGGTACCGCTCATGTGCTGAGAGGAGATAAACAAAACAAATAATGTACTTTGGAACATTGTGCGCTTATAATATAGGTTTTGACGGGCCGTTGATGATCTAGACCGAATGCGATATTTCAGCCCGCTGTTCTGCACGAAACGCGACTTAACGGCTTTGGCTTATGCCCATGATGGCAACATTTATATCATATTTTCACACTTGACGCTCGTGATGCCGTTTCATTGAAATAAATAAATATAGGCGTGCCCAGTTATAAGAACGCGCCGAAAATGCCCGCGCATTAGCACCTCTCCTTGGTTTTGATTGCTTCATTTATACTCCATTTCTTCTAGCCTTTACTTACATTCATTTTAGTGTATTTATTTGCTCATTGAGGTTTCTTTTGCGCAATTTCATTGAGCAAACTGTTCCGTCTCTCTGCCTCTTCTGCCGCCATAACTGGCTTCTTCTTCGGGTTATCAAAGAAGTAGGAGTATGCTGTGCTCGATCGGCACAAGTTAATTATCTTTCACTTCGCCGTCACTACTTTCACACTCACCTTCTCCATTGGCTCAAAGAAAAGGAAAAGTAGTGTAGTAGTGCCGTATGAATGCAGCAGGGAAGGAAGCAACAAGAAAGAAAGAGGCGTGGTGGGGGAGTGCTTCGGAATGATCTCGACCAACCGGTCTTTTTCAACATGCATGGCATCGAGCAGAGCACAGACATCTCCACACTGTCATTCACGGAGTGGGTGGCGCGTCCTGCTAAGATTCAGACAGTTAGGGCAGTTTTCTTTTCATACTGAACAATTTTATTCGTCCAATATCGATAAGAACTGTATCTACAAGAATACGTTTTGTGATTGTGCTAATCAAGATACATTCACTCCGTGTCAAAGCTCTTAGTGCTATATGCTCAGCGTTAACGTAGCAGTGGACAGCCTTGACCAAAGTTTAGAACACCGCGATGCCTTGTTTCGTGACCACGTCGTATTCCACGCTACGGAACTCGGCGTTACAAACCTCTTGGAGTTAAGAGAAACACTGCTCCTGCCACTGACTTAGAACTGTTATAGCTTTTAAAAGAGCCTCCCAATTTGGTTTAGATACAAACAACGTACTTATAACTTTTGACAAAGGCTGCACTCCTGAACAGATTGCGCGAAAGCTCGCTGTGAAAAGCACGAGCCACTTCCATCGTCGTCCAACTCTTATCGTAGACATAAACTATTAAGAATTTAACGCTTACGTATCGCCATCGTTGTCGCCACTGTCGATGACCACTCGGTGTCGTTTGAAGAGTACATGCCTTTTTTAGAAATCAAATCCTTGTTAGTGGCACCAGAAAGTGAACGTTTAATAAATATATCCTACGCGAATGCAGTGTGAAGCGTTCCATGAGCACGAATGACGTACGCGGCCCTGGAACACTTTTCTAATTGCCCTTTGTTTGGCTGCGCATGTTGCCATGCCGCACGAGTTGGCCGCGCAATCTGTCAGGCTTTGTCGCTGTAGCATTGAGAGAATTAGACCATAACATCCTTGTTTGGGAGGGGAAGGAACAGCTAGGTATTCGCTTGATAAGCTGGTCACCTGGGTACGTAAGCCCGCGATCCGATTAATTATACAGTATCGTCTATCGCCACATTGTCTAACGCAGATATCCTATATCAGCAGGGTGACTTCCGCTGCACAAATTCAATATTGAGTTCGGCTACGAGCTCTAAAATAGCGGCGCTTAGTGGAATGAGTACCGTGACACATTCCCCAGCCTAATGGTGTTTGTGACCTTATGACAAAATGTTATCACCCCAGTGAATGATATTAAATGTACATTTAATAAAGCGCAGCTTTGTACAAGCGATGAACGTGTGCATCAGTTCATTTGAGACGAATGCTCCTGTACATACTGCTGACCGCATGTCACGATTCACGTTGCATTCAAAGACTATGCATGGATGGAATCACCTCGTCAGTAAATCTACAAAACGGCACTGTCGTTTCATCTCGCTGTTGCTAAGGGCTTTCGTTTCATTTTTTCGGATCTCTTTTTTCGTGATAAGAAAAAACTTCCGAATATTTGTTTTTTTTTTCTTTTTGGCTTCTCACCACATCCGATTTCTACAATTGCCTCTATGTTTGGTCAGTACAAAAAGAGCTCACCAGGCTGAGGCCGGTGCTAACAATTAGTCTTGGTTGGTCATTGTACCCTCACATGGCGGCAAGCGTAACAATTATTGCACTGCAAAGTAGCACAGAATGTCCACTGTCCAAAATAATGCAAAATATTGCAAATATTGCGATATCGAAATTATATTTAAGGGGTCGCTACTGAAAGGAGATTCATTCTGGGATAATAGCAGTGTATAGCGATGATGTGCAAGCTTATAAGAACGTCGTTAAACGATGCATATTTTAGGCCACTTAAACAGGCCTGTAGGCTTAAGGAGAGCGTTTTCGAAATTGCGAGGAGAGGGGGGGGCTCTAACGGTCGCTGTCCAGTGCATAACTGCAGAATAAATAGGGTGAGTGAAGGCTCAGTGCCCACCATTTTTCACAGCAACCTATACATGAAGAAGTCTGCGGTACTCTTCCAAAAATATTTTGCTTGATCCATGGCAACGCGCCAGTTTACTAAGCACAGGTGATGGTGGCACACGCGGCCGTCTTAGGCTACGAAATGTTGCATCATGCTCGATATTCACACGACGCGGCACGAAATAACTTCCTCCTCTTCCTTCCCAAGATGAACACACTGCGCGAGCAACATTCCCAGGATTCGGAGGAAGTGATGGCTCAATTGTATGCTCTTCATGAATTTTAAACGAGGAGGTGAAGAGCGAGGGTCTGCGTCGGCTCATCGATCAGCGGTAGAAGCACATGGCCTTGGGCAGAGAATATGTATATAACGAAGAAACTTCCAATCAAGCTTCATTTTTGTATCTGCCTTTCTTCATGCCAATCATACGAACTTTGTGAACGGTCATCGTGTATGTGGTCTACAATAGCTGCGCTTAGGAAGCCTAAATCTCGGTTTGTCAGAAAATAGAAGATTACTATTTCACCGAGCAGCATTAAGGCAGATCTACTACTGCGGCATGTTTTGAGTTTTGTCATGTGCTGAGATCGACTTTATGACCAATTTTCCTAATACGACTAGCAAAAATTATTTGTACTGCATTTTAATGCATGTGTACGACTGACTTCTCTTTCAGTTTATAAGGTGCCTTAATTATCGGGCGCTTTAAAGGTGGCGCAGGGGTGAGGGCGCTCGACTACTGTGCCCAAGGTTGTGAGATCGAATCCTGGCCTCGGCGGCCGCTTTTCGATGGAGGCGGAACCAAGGCGCCCGTATGCTGTGCGACGTCAGTTCACGTTAAAGAACACTGGTGGTCGAAACTTCCCGAGTCCTCCACTACGACGTCTTTCATAGCCTGAGTCGCTTTGGGACGTTAAACCCCACAAACCAAACCAAACCAAATCAGTAAATCGAGACGCTAGCCCGATGAACATTTTTCTAGAGGACCGTTTGATCCTGATATTCCTAATCCTGATCACGTGTTGATTGATTGATTGACTTATTTAATAATTATTTTAATTGTTATTTAAATGATTAATTATAATAAGTTAATAATTAATTAATTCATTGAATATGTACAGCCTAGAGCAGAAGATGGCAGGATAGCTAATAAAAAAAAACATAGTTAAAGGCTTCAATAATTTTTGTGTAAGTTCAAGCCTTTTGTACAACTTACATGCACTACCACGTCGCGCGGCACTCGTTGAAGCTATTATCGACAACGTGCCATATTTCCTGCGCCTGTTTCTCATACTTTTTTGTCGACAAATTTTGTACTCACACTGTCGATCGCGTTTATTAAACGTGCGGGGCTTGAAAAATCTTAGTGCCGAGCATCGACCACAGCCATAAGACAGTTCCGCCGAAAGCTCTCCGTTGATGTTCATGGCAGCAGACGCCAGGATATGAGATGAAAATTTTAAGGGACGCTTGATGATCGCTAAGAGTTGATACGAGAACATTACCGTACATCATGTAAGTGTTACTATTGAGTAGTTGTTAGTTATTACCCTTCTTTTGTAGCGCACATTAGTGTTAGTAAGAGTTCTTAGTAATGCTGAAAAGTGCAACTTAAGTGGGTTGCTTAGTAGTGCTAATTACTGGTCTTAATTTCAACCAAGATTTGTTGCACCTTAATGTGTGCTGCTGGCTTAACTAGGGTATGAGGCAACCGCATAAGGCTTCTAAACGACTCTACTTTATGAATTTCCCCCGTGGTGTAGGGTTAGGGCACTCGGCTCTTCATTCGCAGTTAGCGGTGTAATTCCGCTTGACTGTCTTTTTTAAAAGCGAAATTTTTGGCTGCTACCTTCTATTGCTTCTTAGCGGACCAAGTAATGTTGATCTTCAACCGAGGAGAAACCACGCAACAACGATGACGTCACTCAGTCGCAGCTTCGCGGCCATCGCCGCTGGAGCCGCGCTCTTACCTCTGCCTAATCACGTGTAGCCCTAACATCATTCGGCAACAGCTCCGCCGGGCAACCTCCTCTCCGCCGTTGCCACCGCATTGCAACATCTCAACATTGTCTCCCCGATGTGTATAAAATGACTTTTCTGCCATGTTAACGGCAGCAGTGGTCATCCGGTGGACGTAGCTCGCCGAGAGGCTGCCGCACAGACACGAGAGTCAGGTCGAATGAAACATGGCTCAAGAGAAAATCGAATCCGAGCGAGAAAGCACGAGTAACTTTTGTGTCCCCTCACGACTCGGGCCACTATCATGCGGTCCCTCCTGTACTCGGTGCTGATCTATATATGTCCAGCTTACGAGAAACTTGTCTGTTGTGTGGCGGAAGAGAGGGCAGTGTGCTTATGATTTCGCAGTGTCTTCTTCCCGAAGGGCGCTTCTCCGTCGTGTAGCTCACCCCTTCCAGCTTCCGCGTGTGCCGTATCAGACTCTGTGATATCTGAATTTGTTGCCAGGAGAAGCCGTTAACCAGTTCGCCTTCCTGCTCGTGGAGGGCACATACCATGTATGACTGGCACGCTGTGCGACCGCATACTGTGGCAGGTTCCAGGCCTCCATGAAGTAACTCTTAGGATTCGGAAAGAGGTCTGGTTGCACCGGCAGCGGGAATGTCGCTTTGTCTGCGACCGGACGTCCTCGGAGGTTTGGTGTCAACCATCCGTGATTTTCTCGCATACGAGTGGAACACTTTCTATGTCGATATAATTCCGTCTCAGGGAACAGTCGTGAGACATACTGTGTGGTCATGAAGGCCCAACGCCTCGCCGGTTTACTGTCACAGGGACGCGTCAGGCCTTTTTTGCGTTTGATGCAGCCCACTCCTGTGGTGGCATCGCTCAGCGGTTCCTTGTCCAGGCATGGACCTCACCTCGTACCCAAAAGATCCCCCAGCTCCCGTTGGCCCTTGGAAGGGGGGGGGGGATTTCCGGATTTGTTGTGTGGATGATGATGGGTTGTTGAGTCATGCGTGACTCAAGGGCACGGCACTTTCGGGTGTCAAGTCCCCTTCCCATCAGACAAAGGCAACGTGCCCCTTTCGCTTTGGTTACTTAGGTTTATCCGGGTCAAACCTCTGCCTGTTCCTTTTTTTAGGTTTGTATTATTCGTAGGCACTCTGCAATGTCCTTTGATGGAGGCTACTACCCTGCGGGTGACGTCACAACAGCGCAGAACCCCCTGCCACAACACCTGCCGCCTCGCTCATGTTACGCTGCCTTGCGATGTATACGCACACACCGCAGAATAATTAGCGCTAGGCTATATCACCTGCCATTTGCCAACCTGTAAGAGCACCTTCCTTCCGACTTGACTGCAAAATTTCCTGATTGGCTGCGAGGTTCTTATTATCATAAGGTCACGTGAACTAGTCGATCGCTGATTGGTCTGGGGCATGGAATTGGTAGCCGTCATCACTCAGCAGCAGGAAAACACGGGGACATCTACACTAACAACTATGGGAACACGGAGGTAAAATTTAATAAATAATAATATAAAATAAAATAAATATTTAAGTAAATTGAAAACAATTTATTAATCCGCGTCAATATTGGGTTTAGGCCTGACACAGTTTTTACGGCTTTAATAAAATTTATAGTTTTTAGCCATTATATCGAAGCCGTAGCTGTTGAGAAGAGAAAGGCGAGGTTGTTTGAAACGTTTCCAAATATTTTGGCTAATATTTATTCATTTATTCATTCGTTCATTGAATGGTAGTACCATCGGCTCTCCCCAGCTCAAGAAATGTCAAGACAGGAGTTGACGTACAACCTTCCCATATCGAGATAGTAACACTTACTCTGCGCGACTGTGGTGGCTTGATAAATCTTGGCCATAGCATAGCTAACTGCTATCTGCTTATAATCAGCACTTACATCGCTTCTTGACGGTTAAAACCCCATAGGTTTGTCGCATCTCTCAATACAGCACCTTTTAGAAAAAGGTTTCAGGATAACTTAACCCATCGTAAATGCGATCTAGTGAATTAGTAAATGCACTCTCAAATTTCAGAGGACTCATGATCCCCGGAATACCAGCCTGATGGTGCAGACAAATGGCGAATTAAAATCGCAGATTTGGAGCGAGCACTTCGGGAGCTCCTTTTTGTGCTGATGCAGTATTGGTCAGGGAGAGGTTCTATTTCTTAGACCTCCCAATAAAACGTTTTCAGAGCAACATGTTTATTGCCGGTGCGCAGCAGATGACGAGCCTGAAAGGGGGCTGGCAATGTTGAGTATTCTCGTTGTGAGCACTGAGTGAACGTCCCTGTCTTGCTTCGATGGGAATGGATAAGTTGTCAGTGTTGACGAAGGAGCACGACCGTTCCCAAGGTAGATTCGGGTCGAGTGCTCTCCGCCAGATTTAGACGCCGTGTGTCGCAGTGGGCTTACCGACCTTGATTTGCGATTGGAATTCGCGGGACGAAGAGGGACCAATGACCCATGACTACAGAGCACGTGAAACGCACAATAAATATTGCCACACCGCTGCCCATCTTCTAGTGCCACCAAGTGGCCGAATGCCTTGGCGCGTGGCTGAGCGTCGTCCTCGTCTGTCTCGAGTTTCGCTTGATTAAAAAAGAAAGCAGCTCGGTTGTTCTTCTGTTTGCTACGTGTGTTGGTGACATTTGGTGGATTGTGCAGGATAAGATCCCATGTACGTTGCCCCCGAAGACGTCAGTGACGCTGCCCATCGACGCTCAGACGCCACTCCCGTCCATAAAGCGAGCCGTCGCCTCCGAGGCCTACAAGCCGAGTTCGAACCACTGACCACACCGCTGCGAACCATGACATCTACGACGGGCAGCCAGACAAGTCAGCATTCCAGCAACGCCCCACCGTACGTCCTTCTCGCACCTCGATCACCGCCATCATTCCACGGTGACCGGTTCGAGGATGTCGAAGACTGGTTGGCCACTTTTGACCGTGTGGCCGCATTCAACCAATGGGACGACGAGCGGAAGCTAATGAATGTGTACTTCGCGCTGCAAGACTCGGCCAAGACGTGGTTTGAGAACCACGAGACGTCCTTCGTCAACTGGGCCGTCTTTCGTCGTGAGTTGCTCACAACGTTCAGCTCGAGTACGCGTAAAGAAAACGCAGAGATAGCAATCCGTTCGAGGTCTCAGCAGTCAAATGAGAGCGTGGCCATGTTTGTCGAGGACATGACGCGACTTTTCAATCGGGCCGACACTACCATGCCCGAGGCAACGAAAGTACGGCACCTCATGCGCGGGGTGAAGAAACAGTTGTTCGCTGGCCTCATTCGTGACCCTCCAAGAACTGTCGCAGATTTCGCGAGAGAAGCTACGAGCATGGAACGTTCACTGCAGGAACGCTGTACCCAATACGGCCGTCAGGCAAGCGTAGCGGCCACACCCTAAAGCGCATCCGTGCCAGCAGCTAGGGACGAGGCATTGCGGGAGCTTGTGAGGAGCATCGTTCGCGAAAAACTGCAGAACCTCCACTTGAATGCACCACCTGCAGTGAATTATTCTACCGGAGACGTCATTCGTGATGAAATCCGGCGAGCGGTGCAGCCACCACCAGCACCACAACCAGAGCCATGCATTGTGACGTATAGTGATGTCCTACGTCGACCTGCCCCCGAGCCAAATTCATTCCGCCCCGTTGCCGGACCACCGCCTCACTACCTGCGTCCCGTCGAGCAGCAACAAGATCTGCGCCCCGTCGAGCCGCAGCAAGACCAGCGTCCCGTCATCAACAAGGCGCACTTGTAGCGCACACCCAACAGACGGCCGCTCTGTTATCACTGCGGCGAGCCTGGTCACATTCTACGCAATTGCCCATACCGGAGAATGGGCTTAAGAGGATTTCCACCGAACGCGCCTCGACCTCGCTATGGAGAAAGACCACAGGAGATTGAGGAATACCTGGCTGCTAACGAGATGCACCCGACGTCACCGCAACGGCAGCCGCGATCGTCATCCCCGAAGCGTTCTGGGTCACCCAGTCGATACTCCTCCTCTGGGCAATTCAGAGGCACGTCCCCTCACCGGGAAAACTAAACACGGCGACCTCCGGGGGTGAGGCCGCCGCTGCGGCTCAGAATAAACAGCCTCCACCCGACGATTCGACGCGACGGCCCGAGCGGCGACGACCCGATCCGACGAACTTACCGACGTGCTGCGAACGCATTGTTTCCGGGGAAATTTTTGTAACCGCCGACAGTTGGGGTGTGACCGCACTTGTGGATACCGGCGCCGATTTTTCCGTCATGAGCAGCCAGCTAGCAACGACACTCCGTAAGGTTCCGACGCCTTGGTCTGGGCCAATGATGCGCACTGCCGGTGGCCATGTCATGACGCCGATTGGCATGTGCACTTGCCGCGTAGAGATCTGCGGTCTTACTTTCACTGGCACCTTTGCCGTATTAAAAGACTGCTGTAAAGATCTTCTTCTAGGCATGAATTTTCTGCAAGAGTATGGTGCTGTTATAGACCTTCGGGAGCAGCTCACAGTATCGTTTTCAACCAAGCGAGCCGTTGATAGCAACACGGACTTCCGGAAAACGATGTTGCGCGTCTCTGACGACCACATAACAAACGCTCCGAGAGCGAGCAAGTTCGTCACAGTCAAATGTGATCACAGCACCGACACGCGTGGCGTTGCCGAAGCTAACATGTCACTGCTTGTCACTCGACAAGTTTGTGTAACTCGGGGCCTTGTCGAACTTGCCCGTGGGCAAGCCGCAGTGTTAGTGACAAACTTCACGTGTGAACCCCAACATTTGACGGCGAACACGACGGTCGCTTATTTTGAAGAACTTGGAGAATGGACAGGCCAGTACGCTTTATTCAACGCGTCAGACCTCGACAATGCGACGTCTACAGCCATTCAGACCGATTTGAACCCACACCTCTTGCCCAGTCAGAAACGCTTCATATAGAATCTTATCGATTCGTTCCGCGATTGTTTTGCATCAACTTCCAAGGTCCGACAGACGCAACTAACGAAGCATCGAATTATAGTTGCCGACGACCAACGTCCACTTGCCAGCGTCCTTACCGGGTGTCTTCAAAAGAACGTGACGCCATCCGCCGCCAAGTAACAGAAATGCTCCAGGACGACGTTATCCAGCCGTCGACGAGCCCGTGGGCTTCGCCTGTTGTCCTTGTCGCGAAGAAGGATGGAACCCTGAGGTTCTGCGTTGATTATAGACGCCTGAACAACGTCACGAAGAAGGATGTGTATCCCCTGCCGCGCATAGACGACTCCCTCGATCGCCTTCGCCATGTCACTTACTTTTCGTCACTTGACCTCCGCAGTGAATATTGGCAAATAGAGGTTGACGAGCGAGACCGTGAGAAGACCGCTTTTATTACACCGGACGGTTTGTATGAGTTTAAAGTGCTTCCGTTTGGCCTGTGCTCAGCCCCTGCCACATTTCAACGAATGATGGACACCATACTCTCTGGCCTGAAGTGGCAGTCATGCCTCGTATATCTCGACGACGTTGTAGTTTTCTCGGACACGTTAGACGAGCACCTGAAACGTTTGCGCGTTGTTTTCGAGGCCATCCGATCTGCTGGTCTCTCTCTAAAGCCCGAAAAATGCCACTTCGCTTTTAATGAGCTGAAATTTCTCGGCCACATCCTCAGCGCTCGAGGTGTTAGCCCAGACCCAGAAAAGACGGCCGCTGTCGCTTCATTCCCCAAACCAGAAGATAAACGAAGCTTGCGTCGATTTCTCGGCCTCTGCGCGTACTATCGTCGCTTTGTTCACAATTTCTCCAAGATCGCTGAGCCTCTGACCCGCCTGACAAAAGACGCCGAACCGTTCGTTTGGGGCCCCGACCAGGAACAAGCCTTCGCGGAACTCAAGTCCCGTCTCCAATGTACACCTATACTTGGCCACTTCGACGAAGAGGCTGACACGGAACTGCACACGGATGCCAGTAACATTGGCCTCGGTGCGGTTCTTGTTCAGTGGCAGGACGGTGCAGAACGCGTCATTGCTTACGCCAGTCGCACTTTGTCCCGTTCTGAAGTTAACTATTCAACTACGGAAAAGGAGTGCCTCGCTGTTGTGTGGGCAGTCATGAAATTTCTTCCGTACTTGTACGGTCGTCCGTTTCGTGTCGTGAGCGACCATCACTCACTGTGTTGGCTGACAAACCTGAAAGATCCATCGGGTCGGCTTGCTCGATGGAGCCTTCGGTTGCAAGAATTTCACGTTACTATCGTGCACAAGTCCGGCAAGAAACACAGTGATGCTGACTGTCTGTCCCGCGCCCTTATTCCCTGCCACACGGACGGCTGCGACGACGATACCACTTTCCTCGGTGTTATCACGTCGTCCACGTTAGCCCGAAAGCAGCGGGCCTATTCTGAACTTTTGCCCCTCATCGAATACCTCGAAGGAACCGGGTCATCCCCTCCTCAGCTCTTCAGGCGCGGACTGTCGTCATTTTGCTTGCGCAATGGTGTGCTCTACAAGAAGAACTACGGTCCAACAGAAACTGTTTATCTGGAAGTAGTACCCACCACGCTTCATGACGAAGTTCTTCGTGCGTGCCACGACGACCTTTCTTCCGGCCATCTCGGTTTTTCACGCACATTGGCACGGATACGCCAAAAGTACTCCTGGCCCAAGCTAGGTGCCGTTGTGCACCGCTACGTCCGTACCTGCCGTGAGTGCCAGCGGCGGAAGACACCGCCCATTAAACCAGCTGGCCTTCTGCAGCCTATCAATCCCCCGAAATTTCCATTTCAACAGGTAGGCATGGACTTACTGGGCCCATTCCCGAAGTCCTCAATGGGTAACAGGTATATAGCGGTTGCCACTGACTATCTCAGTCGCTACTGTGAGACCAAGGCCATTCCCCGTGGTACAGCAGAGGAAGTTGCGCATTTCTTCATTCATAACATTGTACTCCGTCACGGCGCCCCAACAGTCGTCTTAACTGACAGGGAAACCTCGTTTACGTCGGCACTCACGAGCGAGGTCCTTCGACTCAGCGGCACCACCCGCCGCAAAACAACTGCCTATCATCCTCAAACTAATGGACTAACTGAGCGGCTTAACAAAACGATTGCCGACATGATTTCTATGTATGTAGACGACGATCATGGGAACTGGGACCGAATTGTGCCGTACATCACGTTCGCATACAACACTGCGCTTCAGGAAACCACACGCTTCACTCCATTTCATTTGGTCTATGGACGCGAACCTTTGACTATGCTGGATGCCATGCTTCTTCCGGATTCTGCTCCCTCCACTGTCGTGGGGGCTGACCAATTTATTCGTGACGCAGAAGCCGCACGCCAACTTGCCAGACAGCGAATTCGGCACCAACAAGTACACGACGCCCAGCGCTACAACCTGCGACACCGAGAGGTGACTTACACACCCGGCGATCAAGTCTGAGTTTGGAGCCCAATACGGTTGCGAGGGCGCTCTGAAAAGCTTCTGCGCCGTTACTTTGGACCCTACGAGGTGCTCCGTCGCCTCAGCGCGGTGAACTACGAGGTGTTACCACAAGTGTCCGCTCCTCTCGGCATCCGAAGTCTGAAATAGTTCACGTCGCCAGAATGAAGCTTTATTACAGTCGTTAAACAATTTTAGCGTCCAAACTAGAGCCAGAGACTCCCGTATAACTTGCCCTACTTTTCTATTGCTCCCTTACGTTTGCGGCATCGGGTCGATGCCTCTTGGAAGGAGGCAATGCCACACCGCTGCCCATCTTCTAGCGCCACCAAGTGGCCGAATGCCTTGGCGCGTGGCTGAGCGTCGTCCTCGTCTGTATCGAGTTTCGCTTGATTAAAAAAGAAGGCAGCTCGGTTGTTCTTCTGTTTGCTACGTGTGTTGGTGACAATATGCATAAAAAAAGCACGAACCTGTCAAAGTAAACCCAGAGTGCAATACAACGAGCAACTACTTGTCCTTTATTTCAACACCAGTTTGGTCCGGAACTGAAAGAACAACTGCGTTGTACGTGGGAGGTCGCTCGGCATCTTCCGGCGCAGCAGCCCGAAGCGAGACCGCCATTTCATGAGGAAGAGTTTGCTTGGTACTCGCTTGAAGGAACATATCGTAGGGAGGCGGTGCATCCAGCACACGGCTCGAGTAGCTATTACTGGGACCATCTTTCGGTGTTCCGGACGAAGGCGACAGTGACGACGGCGTCAGGACAGGGACCGGATCAACCTGTTCGGCGAGAGCACGAAATAAAGGCGTCAGATCTCATCGATTTGACGCGTGTGCTGCCGTTCTTCCGTCATCTCGATCGCAAAGCCACGTACGAGGCGTGGGAAAGACAGAAGCATATTCTCGCAACTCACAGGGAGAACGACAAACTGTTACTTCATTTTTTATTAAAGCTGATTAAAATTCTTTTTCATGTGAACAATTGACCTTTCTCTGAAAAATTTTCTTTAGTCAAAACTTAGCGAGCACAAGGTTGGGTTATGAGGCTCGTCACTCATTTCTAAATATGTGGTTTAGTTTCCACCATCTAGGGAAATTTTCTGTAAGCAAATTTCTATTCTTTAACACATACCCCATTACGCAACTACGGTCTCCGTAGATTGTTTCTAACCACGCATATTTTGCAGCGAGAACTTCATTTGAGACGTTCCTAGGTGTCGGCTAGTGCTTCAATCAATGAAAACTGAACACAGGTACAAGTTCTCTGCGCTTCATCCATAATTAGTCGTGAAAGGAGCACGCACAATCATCCTAATCACGTCGCGACGCCCACATGTCACTTCTCCCCACACACGCCGGCGCACTTCTTGCCCTTAGTGCAGCCCCTTGCATCCGAGTGGGTCCTGTGATATTATGATGCTGGTAAATCATTCGGAGCACCTCTAGTACTGAATGAGAAAGGTAAGGGGTAAAAGAAGTTAGTTCCTCAATATCACAGCATAAGTTAAGCGTGCGTATATATTGCTCACATTTTCCCCAAGTTAGCGGCGTAGTATCACTGTAGGCAATTGTAACGCCTGACCAAATTTCCTGGCTGTTTGTATTCAACAAAAATCATTGCGTCTAAGGCCGGCAAGATTGTAAAATATCAGCAGCAATCAACAGGTCTATTAAGAGTTTGTTTGTTAATAGCGAAATACAACAGATACTGACTGACTATCGAATGCGATTAGTAGCATCCGCAGAGGACTAAAACTTTCGTTCAATATTTCGATCTGTGGCGAAGTTGCGCGATTACGGGACATATCTCCGACCGTCGCTGCCGCATGATCAGAACGTAGACACACCTCCTTCTCTCTGCTCTTGCAGGAGTGGCACAGACACCAGGAGAGGGCGAAAATGGACAGGGCGACGAGCAGGCTGGTTGCGACGAAGACTGTGCCCGTTGCAGCCCTTCCCATGAAAGATGCCCGCGAATAAAGTGTCCGCAACTTGAAGAACTCTGCAGTAGAGTGTTGTTTGTACAGCGTGCAACGAAATTGTTACGCGCATACTTGGAAAATATAAGAACTTATAAACTATTATGCCCCCCATCTTGTTCAAGTCTAACTTAACTAGCAGACTGCTATAGCCACGTAGCTTACTTGCTTTGTTACGTGCTGCATGTAGGGAAACAAATGACGGAGTCCTTTTGAGGGAAAAACTGAAATCATGGTCGCGGCCAATGTTCAAGCTGTAAATACTCCAAAAACAAAGGTTAGGTGAGGCATCGAGAAGGTGCTGCCTTTGACATGTTCGTGAGATTACTTTTAAACTAAAGCCTGTAAGAAATACACTGCGTTATCATCAAAATTAACTCCTCTTATCGAAAGTCAACGTAAACCCAAAGAAGGTTGAGGGAGAGACACAGATTCGACAAGGGAAGTTGTCTTTCTCTATGCAACACTGTAATCACTGGCGGGGTAGTGTAGGCTAAGCTCCGAATTCCAATTTTCTGTCAAAGATGGCTTTTTGTGCTTTTTCTTATTTGGAGGCCAAATACTTTACCCATTCAGTCGGCTATGACCGCACTGCCCGCCAGACGAAGACAAATCCACTTATCTAAACCTTGCCTAGTGGACTGAGGCTCTCGCAAGCCTTATTGTATTTCCCTTGCTTTGTGAATCAATACACCTCGATCTAAACTTGTTTCTGAATAGGCACGAGCCTCAAGACTCAATGACCCCAGATATCAGCTACCGCGCACGGAATGTTTTGTGATTATAATTTTTCTTCTAGTTATTTTCCATGAGTCACTTTCTCCCGTTCCCCAAGTCGAGATTAGTAGACTAGATCTAACGCCAGGTTGACCTCCCTCCTTTTCGAATCGTTGAATTGTTATAGTTAAATTACCAGATTATTTCGCTGAACGTTTAATGTCAACCGCAATGAAAACGAATTAATCGTACGCTTCATCGCAGCCGCACACCTTAGTCGCGACGAGCCATCCTTGTCGATAATTTTTCATGAATTAAAAACAATGACAGTTTTTTCACAGTGACCTTTTTTTTTTTTTTCTCTGACAACTTTATTCAATTATCCTGAAGCGAAAGGATTATAGCAGTATATAGCGGCGGTCAGTGATGAGGAAAAGCAAAAATTGATGCTTTGGTCACAAAACATTTTTGTCCTTCCTACAGCACCGAGATGAAATTCCCCAATACTCTTGCCCCGTTTACGCTCTATTTCAATCCTTGCATGACAGTTTTGTTTGGTTCTTTACTAATAAGGTGAATGATGAACTTTTGTTTTTCTCTTTTTGTTTAACAGGTCTGCAAGTCATCAACACGTATCAAAGCGGACTATATTTAATCTCATCTATCGTGCGTGCTTTAATGTGCCATCCATAAACTGGGTATGATCCCTTTACTTGTGTTTTTACTTCGCTTATATCAGCTCACTTGTGGATATGTGGGCGCGGCACCAGTTTTGTAGGGACGGGAAGCTGTCCATGTCAGGTCCCTGAACATCACTGCTGCGCTCAGCGCCATTCTTGTTCGCTGTGTCTGGCGGATAAATCAGCACTGATGGCAGGACAGAAGATGACGGGGCACCAGTGGAAACCAATGTGCCACTCTGGCTTTCGCTGGTTTCGACAGTGACATTTGTTGGGTGCACGATGATGCTGCCCCTAGTGACCGCGACAGCGCCTGCACTGACACCGGTTGAAAGCAACCATGATGCTGCCAGTGCGCAGATGACGTGGGCCACCAGAAATCGTCCACAACGATGCCGTGTTGACCTGCGCCATAAGGTTACAGAAGTCAGAGCAGCAATATCTGATAGCTCTGCTTGGTCCAGTGGTCACGAAAAAGAGAGGATTAGGCTAAGTAAGTCGCTGAATAGAAGCACCTCCTAATAGGCTAGTCTTGTTGTTGTGGTTGTAGGAAGAAGGAAAAGAAAATGCACGGGCCTGCTACTGGCTCTGTAGTTGAGCCACTTCCGCTGCCTCGTGCGGACAGAAGAGAAAATAGAGAAGAAAGAAAAAGAAGAGGGAGATAAACACGCGCGCTCCAACAACAGCCATCGTCCACCACCGAAGCAGTGGCGGGTGCAATGACGGCCCACAACAGATAAAAATTGGTGGCTGGCTAGCCCCTGCCGCAAGCGGCGTTGACCTACCGTCCCAGCCCCGTAGGGCCAGGAACAGCCACCCCTTACCACCTCCTCTAGTCTTCTCGTTGTATGAACAGCTTAGCAACAACAGTATGTAGACTGAATTGTCTATTTCGGGAGTTTATGACAGGGCAGCTACCTTTGGGCATGTGCGCTTCAGCCCGTTTGTACAGACCACATCAAGGTTTCAAGCTCATGGCAAGGGGTGGCCAAAATTCATGTAAAAAATATGGTTCTTTTCGAAAAACTATTAAGGTTATTGTCTTCTAATTAAATATAGTCTGTATGCTTAATATAGTTCCGCCATGTTCCTTTTTTTTGCATCTCCGAGATAACCCTGCTGGCAAAGGGCGCTTTTCAATATCGCCTGTCCTCTGTGACTAACTGGCCATGGTGCTTGGCGATGGATCCCAAAGTCGTGGCATCGAATACAGAGCGAGGCCGCCACATTTATACGGACGCAAATTTTTAAAAGAGCCGTGGGTAGTGCGATGTATGTAAACTGTAAACCTGCCATATCACGAGGTTTCTTGATGACACATCAGGGGGACCAATCAGCGCCGGACCATGTGAAGTGCCTTGTGACAATACACGTCTCGCTGATCAATATTTTTCAGCGATGACGTCATTATCTGGCACCTGATATCTGAGAGCTAATTAGCAAAGAAGTTTATGACGTCACTAGGTAACGGGACCCTTCTAGCTTATTCGCGGAATTTCGGTACGCGCAATGCAAGTTTTTTTGTTCGACGAGCAGCGTATATAATGCTGTGTAGTAATATTAAATGCCGAAGAGTCCAGTGCGTTTCCTGTTCAAGCGTAATGTTTACAACTCAATTACATCTCTGGATACCGTACTCATCCTAACCACCTGAACTTCCAGCAGGCCCGAGCATGCAAACTAACCTGGTGTAAATAGCCTTGTTTAACAATGTCCCTACGCTCCCGGTACGCCTGGCAACTGCATTCATTCTTATCAGGCCAGCTTATCTTTTTATCGGGTCGTTTGGACCGGAAATACCATGGCGCTCTAAAGGGGCGCGAGAGGTTGCTTCGGCAGCCATCGTCTAGCGTACTCCTGCGCGGTTGTTTATGAAATAGCTGTTGACGAAAGCTATAGCGTGCCAGATTCGAACTTTGTGCCTGTTATTCGAAATCGTATACTCAGTGATCTATCAACCAGTCCTACCTTAGATGGTATCTTTACGGCTGTTGGTGATATTTTGTACAAGAAGACGATACTCTGAATTGTTGTGCCCCAATGCAGCAGCCCGCTAACTGCTAAGTTCGCTAAGGTCTCCTTAGCTTTCTTAGGACATATTTGCCCAGCAGCTAAATTTGCAGGTGCAATCTTTTAAGTTCTCTGCGATGCTTTTGTTTTCTATCTATATTTTTATGACAGCTTGGTGGCTAGACAGAAAGAATGTTTGTTTCTTTCTTGGCCTAGCACCAGTCGGGCCCCAAGTTGCTTGTTTAAGCCTGTCTGTTAAACTGATCCACTGCACAGGCCGGCTCTCATTGCTGAGCTGCCTTTTCGCTATACACATCACAAACACGTCAAGCATATTTTCATAATGCCAACACACCATTCGCGAAGTCTTTGCGTTTAACTGACGGCCAGCATGTACTCACGCCTTCTAAACTTTCACAACTCCACCTATTCAGGGATCATGGTTAGGATACGACACAATAACCTAACTCCACAAACCAAAACATTGAGACAAAATATGAATGCATCACTTTTTGTATATCCAAAGTTTCCTCTTTCACAGGCGTAGTTTGCGACAGTACTATCGTCCAAAGGGAATATTTCGAACTATCGCGCCTCTCCTTCGGCCGTCAACACTTATTAACATTGCGCTGTCGCATATGCATTGATACGTTGCGCTCTACGGAAATTCTTTGTTTCTTGCAAAACGTGAGCACGAGTAAGATGTAGAGAGATTACAACCTAATCACTAAGCAACTCTCTGATGGAGTCTTCTTATCATAAAATGGCAATCGGTTTATATTCAAGGACAAAATTCACTAAAGAAAAAAGCATTGCAGGGTGTGTCTTCATTTACAGCTTGGGTATATGGTGATTAAAACTAACTCAAGTACAATCAACTGATAAGAAAGCAGATCCCAGGGAATTTTATGTTCTCTCACTTTTGTGTCTAGTGAAAACATTTTCATTGAAATAAAACCTCTCTTGAAAAGCACTGTCTCCAGGTCCCTCAATGCCTGCGTCCCTTAGGTTATTTATGCGGCCTCTGCGGAAGCAAAGGCACCTCGAATAGAGCAACCACTTCCTAGAGTGTTGCACCTAAGGGCGGATGACCCTGTACATAAAATGACGTTTCGCTGTTCTTTAGCTGGTTAAGTCGGGACCTTGAGGGCTTGACAAGCAAGTGGCATTCGTGACCAAAAGATACAAGGTGGACCGCTGTCTCTGTACTGTTTATGCTGCTCACGTTGATGCGTATGCATTGCAGGAACGAAACGAACACCATAAATGGTTACATTCAACAATTTCTTATGTGCCATATTGCAACGGTCCACCTTACAGCAATCCATCTATGCACTCAGTTACGGGTATACCACAGAGTAACACCCACATAATGAAGTAAAGCCGTCCATTAAGGATAAAGTGGTTTGCGAAAAACGAGTTCGGCTAGGCATCATGTGCGCAAGAAGTCACTTTCCCTCTGCAACTTCGTTATAAATTCAATTTTGCGTTTGCGACCATTAATTAATTGCGCCCGTTCTTTTGACTTTAATCTTATCAATGTAGACAGAAGTGAGGATACTTAACTTCAAAGTGTGTGCCAAGAGCTTAAAACAGGTTTGAAAAATACAGTTCTATTGGATTATTTCACGTCTTGACCGAATACGAATTCCTAACCACCCGTAAAACTATTGCCGTTAAGTGAATGAAGGGAAGTAGTCGCCTGTTACCTGTGATGCATCTCTGTGAAGTCGTGATGTAATACCTCAACAGCCGCAGAGTATCGGGCTTTCCTCTTGCAACTACTGTGGCGTGTACATACTTTTCTGTTTCCGTGCGCTATCGTTCCGTACCTGCACTATCGCGAACCGGCGCTCCGCCTGTTTTCCGAGGGTAAAGGATTTCCTTATCTTCTCAGTACGACAGGACAAAAGACCCGACGACGCCTTTTGTTTATTACCATGCGCCTTTTAGTCACACCAGGGAATGGGGCCAAAGCTTGCACCCTTTGCGCAAACAGGTGAAAGCTGGACATTCTCGCTTGTTAGAGCGACTAAAATTAATTCACTTATAAAGTTCAGATTAAAGTGCGCACACATCGTTTGCAAAATGTAAATAGTTATGCACGATAATAAAAAAGTTACTTCGTTGTGCAAGGCACAAAACCGAAACCTTCTAGTAGTGAAGCTGGTCTGTGTGATTTATTTGCAAAGGATAGCCGGTAGACCAATTATGCCAACCGCTATTATTGTGGTCATACCGATATTGTGAACATTCTTAAACGTCTCCATGTCGAGAAGTGAATGAGTATTAATGCTTAGTTAGGCTTGGCTAATGAGGTTGAACGACGCAAAGCGACTCAGGCTATGAAAAATGCCGTAGTGGAGGGCTCCGGAAATGAAGACCAGCTGTTGTTCTTTAGCATGCACTGTCATTGCACAGCACAAGGGCGCCCTGCTTCTCACCTCCATCGAAAAGTGTCGCTGCCTCGGCGCGGATTAATGAAGTAGATTAGCGGGAGCAATAAAGTAGATTGTGACTAAAGGTTTAGTTGTCAACACATAAAATAAAACCGTACAGCGCGGACAAAAGATTCAACCGCACTATGGTTCCGATTTCTAAAACGCAGTGCTAATCGCCTGAGCCTTATGACTTACTGCCTCCAGTGGTACGATTACACGAAATAGTTGTCGATTGCCTAACTCAGACTCCACAGTTCAGTCGAGAGCTACGGTTCTCCTCTCTTGAAAGAATTGAAGCAGGCGGCTAAACCACAAAGTCCCGGACCATGCAGCAATACCTGTAATGAATGCTGGTTGACTGCACTAAAATAGATTCTTAAGTGGTATCATAGTTAACTCTCCTTCAAGGTAGTCCTGACATCGGGTATTTGAAGGAAGTAAAGTACCTGGTCTTCAGCTGATGTGAACCGACACAAGACACTCATCGCATCCCCTGGGAGAATGCTAAGCACGGTGCCTATATAAAACCGTGACCATACGCATGGAGCCCCTCCGTGATAGCGCCGGGATTAGGGCACTCGACTACTGTGGCCCAGGATGCGGGATAGAATCCCGGCCGCGTCACTGACATCGCACAGCACACGGGTGCCTAGCGGCCGCCGTGGCCGTTTTTCGATGGAGGCGAGAAGCAAGGCGCCCGTCAGTGCGCGTTAATGAACCCCAGGAGTTTAAAATTTCCGGAGCCCTCCACTACGGCGTCTCTCATAGCCTGAGTTGCTTTGGGACGTTAAACCCCACAAACCAAACCGAGCCAAACCAAACCTATAAGCATCGACGCACACCAGACTCTGCAGCTGTCCTCAGTCCAGCTTTGCGGGTGTCGCACAAATAGCGCTTAAGCCTCCTGAGAGTGCTTCATAACTGTGTCTTCCTTCCTTGGGTTTTTAGTTTTTTTTTCAGCTCATGTTATTACGTGTGAATATTAGGCAGCGGTCCACAGCTCTTTGGCAACGGCGCACCATGCAGGAGTCAATGCACTGTGCAAAACGAATCTGACGATGCTAGCAGTATCTACTCTGTCGACCAACGCCACAGCTCCCTTTTCCAAACTGCAGCCCTATCGCTATCAGTGGTTCATTGTACTTGCTGGACACTATCGTTCCTTACACAAATTCATATGCGCTTTCTCACGCGGTGCAAAGCAGGCTCGGAACGTATTCCCAGCCTCAACTGCTGATACAGGGCCCTTTCCGCATAATGTTTTCGTATCAGCAAGGCAATGTTTCTTCCGACATCCTGTGCATTATCAATGCCTTTCGGAGGAACAAGCGGACTGGTAAGAGGTGCTTACTTGAGGACTCAAGGCCGGCCTTTGTTCGATGAAGGCGTGCATTCAAAAGCAACTCACATGCACAACTTGAAAACACCTGCAAGTTTTCTGTGTCAGTGCAAAGTTGCAAACGAATAAAGAAGCCCAGTGATCAGTCATTTTAGCCAATGTGTGCCTGAAGCTTAACCGGTACTATAGTTCAGGGCGAGTACTGCCTACGCCTGCGAAATGTTGTAGGGGAAAATTAAAACTGAAAAACCAGAGAAGTGTAGTCTCTAGGGGTCTCTAGGTGAGGGGATAAGTTGTCAAGATTTCCATGAGCGCGGATGATTAGGTCGGCATGGACAGGACTAGTCGCAAAGATTTGGTAGGCAAATAACTGGTATGCCAAACATTCAATTTTTATGCCGTTTCAGCAAGTTTTTGCTTATTCAAAATTATTGCTTGCGTGTGGTAAAAAATGAAGTCGTGTACTACGATGGCCAAGCCTTCAGCCATAAAATCACCCATTAGCTCAGTACGGTCGGGAAATTGCCAGGGTTGCCCTTTAACAGCGGAACTTAAGTGTCCTCCTGATTTCCTGTTTACGTTTTATGCTTTCTTTTTTTTTTTTTTATACACCGATACTTAGCATCTGCAAATATTGGCTTTCTATTGTGAGCGTTGCGACACCTAGCTTTGCAACGTCCGTTTTTTAATTTTTCATTTATTCAATTATTTCAATTAACTGATCAGTTACTCACTCTAAATTGTCTTAAATATCTTACTCAAGTATCGGCTTTTCATCTGGAGCATTTGTAACCTGTGATTCCCCATTTTTACCAATTTTATCTATCTTCATTTGTTTATTTATTTATCAAATATTACAATAATTTCATTACCTCATCACCGCCTATCCCACACCACTCAATCAATAAACGCTAAAACCACAATTTATCATCATAAGCTTTCTTTTACGCAGCCCCTGTTTAATTCCGACACACGGTACCGAGCAATACTACTACGATGCCGACGACTTTTCGGTCGAACAAACATATTAAGCTGTCGTTTAGAAAATTAGTTGTGGTTTAACTGTGGTTAACCTTAGTTGAATTGCGATAGCAACGGCGGAAGCTTCTTTTGCTTCCTACATTATTCCCCTATCACGCCCTATCTCTGTAAGGTGCTACATTACTGGGGACACTTAAGCTCATCCTTTAAGAGTATGACGCGAGGGCGTAAGCTACCAGCCCACATATAAATGAGATGGGTTTTATGCTGCTGAACCGAATGTGGAGCGAAAGCATTGGCTTCTTCTTCTTCTTCCTTGATATTTGGCGCATACCCACGAAGGCCAGGGTACAGTGTGGACTGCCAAATGTCCTACACGAACTGAATTAGCGTATTAAAGTAAGTGACAACTAAATAAAAACATAAGATTTAAGATCACAAAAGTTTAAAAAAAAAAATATGAAGCGAAAATTTGAAATTTTGTAAATTTGGAGTACATTATTAACAAGGGAATCTGTCAGTAACTGTGATGTAGTCATGTAAGTAGTGATAAATTTGAGGCAACGCAAATCCTTTAGCACTCGCACCGAAGGAGAGTAGAAGCGGGACCGACAACGTAAATCCCAAGCGTGCAATTGGAGTTTCTAAATGCACCCTCCTCTGATGTGAAAACCTTCGGCAAGCGAGAAGGAAGTGATCAATATTTTCAATTTCACCGCAAGCCTCACAAAGGTTTGCGGGGCTGATCCCGCATCTACATAAATAAAGATTTAGGCGAGGAATTCTGCATCTCAGGAGAGTCATCGTTGCCTCACACTGCCGTGATTTACATGAACGAACTTTGCATGAATATCTAAGATGCTGGTATTCAGCTATAGATAGCTAATGGTTACTGCATGAAGCGGCTAGGTATTGATATCGCTGGAAAGGGGAAATTCCAAAAATGGCGACATTAGGAATGGTACATGAAACATGCATCAAGAGCTGATTTAGTCAGGAAATCTGCCGCTTCGTTCTGGAAAATACGGCTGTGACCGGGGACCCAGATGAAGCGTAATTCTTTCACCCACCCCGGTATGAAATACTTTAGTGAGCGGCTCAACAGAGCATCCCGTGCTGACTCCAGTGACAATAAAACAGAAGGAGAGTCTGATAGAAAAATTATTTTTGATTGACTGCAGGGAAGTTTTAGTAGTGCTAGACTAATTGCCATAAACTCTGCTAGAAATATCGGTGTGTAATCCGGGACACGCACCGAAAAACTACAGGAAAGATACTCGGAAAAAATTAGCTGCCGAAGACCGAGCGTTCTTCTTCTTCGTCTTCTTCGCGGCTGTTCAAGGTCAAACATGGTCCTTCCCGGGACGACGCGATGGGCCGAAACCTGGCGCAGTAATGCCAACGCAATAAAAGGAGCTTATTTCGCCTAGCACTTACGTCCTCATCGCCCTCCCCAAACGAAGGCACCAACAGGGGACCAGACGGGAGAATACCCTTTCTACAGCTGCTCGCCGTAGAGGGCGTGATGTGTGCACTAGCAACTCTAGTGCACGAGGCGACATGTCCAATCTGACCCTGGTGTTCGAAAAGGGTATGTACGCAGGGCACTATATAAATAGTCGTGGTGTAGTATTCCGTCGGCAATGGGCTATCAGGCTTCCCACTCGCGGTCACCGCGACTTGCAACTGCTTTGGGTTGGTATGCATTTCTGCTGTGCACATTTTCTACCACGAACCGTCGTCATACCTAGATTGCACGGAATAAGAAAATATGCTATCTTCAATCTACTACTCTACCAGAGGGAAGGACCAATGCTTCCACCCATGGGTGCAAAATGTCAAACGCTTATGTTCCTCAACGCAATCGAAGAATTAAAATTCATTTTGATTCGGAAGGAGAAGAAATGGACATGGGCAGGACATGCAGTGCGAAGAGAGGATAGCCGATGGTCGCTTAGGGTAACAAACTGGATTCCAAGGGAAGAAAAGCGTAGCAGGGGGCGGCAGAAAGTTAGGTGGGCGGATGAGGTTAAGAAGTTCGCAAGGGTCAAGTGGATGCAGCTAGCACAGAGCCGGGTTAAGTGGAGAAATATGGAAGAGGCCTTCGTCCTGCAGTGGCTATAGTCAGGCTGCTGCTGATGATGATGATGATTCGGACGTAAGAGTACCTACCTTTTTTTAAATGGCTTCACGTAAAATTTACGTTTAAAACGCACAACTGATTGATTGAGTGTCACTCTGGATTTATTTATCAGACTGACGGATTTAAGCTTTATGTGGCTAGTAAAGGTGTTGCATTGAAAACTAATTCCCGTGTGTGAAAGGAGGTGCGGGTTTACCAAGCGCCAGGACTGATTCATACGTCTTCCTCTCGTGGTGCTATTATTTATTGTCGGGAGGTAGTGTAGCGCGATTTGAAGGTTGTCACTTTCGTTTCCGGAAAAGGCAGAAGAATTTTTTTCGCGGCTTTGAGGTAGCTTTGCCCGCAGCAAAGAAGACAGTGCAGTATGAAGTAATCGTGCCGTTAGCGAAACTCGTGGATTCATGGCAGCTCCCTTGGCAAACTAAAGTGCCTTAGTTCAGTTACAGCTGGTTAGTCCTTAATTGACACTCTTTTTTAGCTCTGCACTGTACTTTCTTTCGATGCAGCGGTGCTGTTGCTTACCGCGAAGGTCTGTATTTGCACCGTTAAGTGCATGCAGTCGGATGCGAAAGACTCATGAATTCTCGCGACTTTGGCATTTAAGTAGAACTGAGACCAGAGCAAGCAACGTTCTGTTCTGGCAAATGGAACTTTTTCAGAATATTTTAGGAGTGAAATTTCGCAGGAAGGATATGTTAGCAGAGTTTAAATGAAAATGGAGTACCAAAATTATTTAACTTTTTCTACAGTGCGGGGAGGGGGGGGGGGGGCATGCTACTGCGGTGTAATATAGACTGAAGTTGGGGTTTCTGAGTATACAAGAGGAAATTTTTCCTTACAACATGACGCATGACTTAGGCAAAACTCGAATACAAGTGTGGTTTTGCACTTAATCTTTATCAGCATGGAACTGTCACCAGCTGGTATAAACACCCTCCCCCTCCACCTCATGAGGATAAAATACCGGCTTGCACGGTCGTGGTGTTAAATATTACTGACATGTGTTCTGAAGTCATATCACAACAGCTCTTCGTGGTCATTCTGGGTAGCAAAAGAACTGTGAGTTGAGCTAGTTGGTGCATCATTTTTTTTAAATACACAGCGCAACAAACATAGGACAATAAATCATGCAGTTGATAGTCAGCGCTGTTCCCGTCTACTCGCTTGTCCTATTGCGCTGTGTATTAAAAAAAAAATCTGGGTAGCACTAATCCAATAGAATAATGTACTTGCTGTCCAGGAACTGCCTATCGGTGAGCGCCATACCTCTGAACGAAGCCCAAGCTTTGGCATGTATAAAAACCAACACTAACCGGCAGTGGGTCGTCTGGCGGCGACGACGCCAGACGACCCACTGCCCCAACAATGGTACTGGTGGCGCCACCTCATGCTGCTTACAACAACTCAAACCTTCTGCCAAAACAT
>JAJIZL010029257.1:9618-21352 GCA_023969395.1 Amblyomma maculatum
CTCTCATAGCCTGAGTTGCTTTGGGACGTTAAACTCTACAGACCAAACCAAAACCAAAAACCTGACGTCTGAAACGGATTTGACCTTTGGACTTTCCGAAGGTCTTCAGGTGTCCACAGAAACAAGTGTTTCTGTGGACCAATTATAGAACTCCCGTGATCTTTATGCGTTTAACAGAACGCTGATTGTGTACGACGAGGGACGCGTGATGTACCGTGTGGAGTAGCAACGCCCAGGCTTTATCTCCCCATTGCAGATTATGCAGTAAAATGTTGGAACATTTTGTGCTGCAGCACACATGCAGTGTATGTCTGGAAGCATGGCCGCCTGACTAACACTGCAAAATAACGTTAATAATTAAGACACAGCAAACGCAATCATGTCAAACCGCCCTGCTGCTGCACGATATTCCGTGATTAACTGAGAAATTGTCTATATTTTGTACTGTTTTACAGCAAATTGCAGCCCCACCACGGCGGTTCAGTTGATAGGGCACTGGAATGAATCCTAGGGCGCGGGATCAAATCCAGGACGCGGCAGCCGCTTCTCGATGGAGGCAGAAAAAATAATAAAAATTTGGAGGACGCTTAAGCTTCGCCTTCAAGAGTGGAACGCGATAACGTTATTGCACCTCGTCGAGAAAACTTATTAAACGCAAGGGTATTGGGGCATCCTCGCGCCGATACCCGCGCGGCCCGAAGCGGAGAAGAGGGTGAGCGAAGATAGTGATCTAAAGAAAGGAAAGACGCTTGATTCTACAACCCGTGAGGGTGCACTGCGAAACGTCAGGGGCGAGTGGCGCGCCACGTGTCGGGGCAGCGCTGCACATTGCGAGGAGGGTTTCTTCTGTGTTTATTTATAAAGTGCATGCCGGGATTTATCGCCCACTGCCAACGACGCCGACGACACCGGCTTTTCTGCGACACGAGCTCCTTAACGCTACCGCGTTAATAAGGCGCCAGTGTACTGCGCTATGTATGCATATGTTAAAGAACCTTAGGTGCTCGGATTTCCGAAGGCCTTCACTACGGCGTCTGTCGTAGCCTGGGTATGTTTGTGACATCAAGATTCATAATTAAAACTCTTAAATCACAGGGTCAGCAGGTATACAGAGTTGGGGCCAAAAAGACGAAATTGCAAAGGTGTCCAAAGAAACAAGTGCGACAGATACTGTGCCTTTCCCTTCCTGTGAACCAATTATTTTTAAATATGAGGCCTTATTCCTGGTTACCACGCTACAGAATCAAGAATGGCTTGCGTTCGGTGAAAGACGAGCTGAAGAGGAAATTATGCCCTATTCCAGAAGTAATTAGGGCTTCGACTCTGTTGTGCAACACATCACAGCCAAACCAGTAATATTGAAATCGCGTGTTTCAAACAGCCTCAGTATGTCTACAGTATCACAGAGATCCAATACATAACTTGTTGTTGTTGTTGTTGTAGTGGTTATTTATTGTACGTACAAAAGGAAGGAAAAGATATTTGCCGGCCCCGGTATCTGCTATCTTATATCTGAAGCACCTGAACTGGGTCGGCGGAAATAAAGGGATAGCGAGGAGAAGGTAGAGGAAATCAAAGAGGTGAGTAATAGGGAGAAAGAAAAGGGTAGGTAAAAATAAAAGAAATATATACACTATGGTACAGTATACAGTAGTTTGCTTGAGGCCCACCCGTTTACGTCTTTCTAGTGGTGCATACAGAACATCCCCCATTAAAAGCATCTATGTAGAAACAAATGAACCACCCCTTGCCAACAGGAGGAGCATGCTTACATGTGCTGTATATACATACTCAGGATAAGATCTCTACCAAAACATCTCTGTTTCCCCTTAGTTACAGGGTGCTCTTCCAGAACACTGTTCATAAACAAACCCCATTCTATCAGGCCTTTACTATTCCGCTTCGAATAAATATACCAAGATTTACGAATACTGGATGCACTTCCAATTGTAGCCTAGAGACAGTATCCATTTCCGCCCTGGTACAGCCTTTCCTCTACATGTGACCTCACACTGACAGCCTTCCGAAAACATCAAACAGCACACGAACACATATTACAAGAATACCTAGCACTACGAGAGGAGTATATGAACTTCACCAATTTTTTTACAAATGGATTAAAAACAGCAAATTATGTTGGATGTGCTGTAGTGCAATGCAACAGAGAAAAAGTAGTAAGGCTACCTAACAGTGCCTCAATATTTAGTGCAGAATTTTACGCTGTCTATGTAGCCGTAAATAAAATTATGCAACACAACTGTGAAAAGAGCATAATCTATACCGATTCTTTAAGCGTGCTTACGGCATTACATTCTAAAAATACCGTTGAGCCTATAGTAGAAAACATCATTCACAGCATAGAAAAAATCACAACGCAAGGCCAAACCATAATATTTTGCTGGGTTCCTAGCCATGTCGGGATAGATGGTAACGAAATAGTTGACTCATGTGCTGCACAAGCTCGAAATAAGGAAATAACGAAAATACAAATCCCCTACAAGGATTGTTTCAGGTTAGTACAAAGAAGTCTGATAGATAAATGGCAGAAAAAATTGAATAATGAAGAGAAAATTAAGCTGCACACAGTAAAACCCATAGTAGGAGAATGGAAATCATGTACACAGTAGGAACGCTTCAGTGAGGTGATTTTGTGCCGTCTTCGAATTGGACATACACACTTGACACACAATTTCTTACTGAGAAAGAGCTAAAGCCATTATACGAAAAATGTGGAGGTGAGCTCACCGTGAACCACATTTTGATCTCGTGCACAGAACTTGAACAGTTAAGAAAAAAATATTACTCCATTCTATAATGAACGCATCCCATTCCAACCCTGTTTACTATTAGGAGACAACCCACTTGTTGAAATTTCATCTGTTTTTAGTTTTCTTAAAGAGTTAGGGATTCTAAATAAGCTGTAATTTTCTAAACACTTTTCATTTTCACTCATAAAGAAGCTCAGCAACCTAGTGTTTAGCGCATGATGGTCTAAGTTGCCTATGTGCCAAAAAAACCAACACAACAACAACAACCATAGTCGAGAGTATCAAGTCACGGTCGACCAGAACTTTCGCGAACTACAGTTTCCTAAAACACATTCGAGTGCGGGATGGACTGAGTGAAACACAAGCGTGCCATTTTGATGTCTTGTATTTTTCGTTTTACGCGATGGCTCGTGCCTCCGAGAACCCGTCGTTACACCCCCGAATTCAGATAGCGCGTAATAAGCGTATCAGAAAAGATTTGGTGTCGCCGACTTGCGCCTATCTCTAGACCTCTATCTATACTTGATAGGGCTTAGCCAAAACAGATGGCGCCTCCGCTATCTAAGTTTGAAAGCGGCTTTCGCAGTGCGAAACGTGTGCCTCAACGAGATGTCTCGATTTCTCAATGCTGAAGTTCCCCAGAGGGGCACAGGCAGATATCGCGCCGCACCTTTATGACGAAGTACAGGGTCTTCTTAATATTTTATGCTGCAATCGTCCTGCAGGTAACGCTTTCAGCAATGCAGGGTAACACCCGAATAAAGGAATAAAACGTGATAAGCATTCTAAGTCACCCCACCCCATAAGCCACCGGACATAACGGCCATGTGCGTTTGGGGTGATCTCAACAGGTTCATTGTCCTGTACACAGCACAGATATTTCGTAGAATACGGCGCATCTCTCACCTTCAAGAAGGCTTAAAGCTTTGCCACGAACTGATGCGGTGAAGTTTAGTATCCTTTTGCACACTTCTTCCGGAGTTTCCTGGAATGAAGATAGGCATTACTGAGTACTCATTTAAGAGCCTCTAATTGTAGAATGCAATAAATTGGGCCACTTTATTAACTGAAACTTCAAATTGCATTCGCACAACCAACTTTCTGCTCCCTCCTGCTACGTTTGAGTTCTCTCAGGATTCACTTCATTACATTTATCAAACACCGGCTATTGTCCGCAGCGGTTACTTAGTGATTGGAGCGCTCGGCTGATGAACGGAAAGGGCGCAGGTTCCCATCCCCAACATGGCGTCAGTTTTTCGATAGAAGCGAGAATCAAGGCGTTCGTTTAGTGCGACTTCAATACAGGTTAAACCCGCCGGGGCGGCGCAGTGGTTACGGCGCTCGACTACTGTTTCCAAGGATGCGGGATCGAATCCCGGCCTCAGCGACCGCTTTTCAATGGAGGCAAAAAGCAAGGCGCCCGTGTGCTGTGCGATGTCAGTGCACGTTAAAGAACCCCAGGTAGTCGAAATTTCCGGAGTCCTCCACTACGGCGTCTCTCATAGCCTGAGATGCTTTGGGACGTTAAACCCAACAAACCAAACCAAACCATCAATGCAGAGTAAAGAACCCCAGTATTCCCTGAATCATCTACAATTGCAACCAGCATAGTCTAAATCACGTTGAGACGTTAAGCCCGATAACAAAACACCGGCTATTTTACCTTTACTGATAGATACATTACTAGGTTATTTTACCGCGTTTTTTTCCTTACCCTCTCTGTTGCTAGTATTATTTTAACATTACACCTATCATTCTTTTCATCGCTCGCAATGTTGTTCTCAATTTAACACTTTTTGTTAGTTTGCATGTAGCTGTTCTGTAGATGAGTACCGGACTTGGTACTGATACCCAAACGCACATTAAAACAGAAATATACTGCGCAGCTTGAAGCTCTCATCTATTTTTTTCTGTCAGAGAGGAGTTCAAGGCTAACGGATAAATGCCTTACGAGGCTTTGCCGCTTCGTACACGTTGTACAACCAGGTACAAAATACATCGTTGGGTCAGCACTGCCCGTATATAAAACAACTGTCCAAACATAGAACACTGAGTTATATCTCTATTTACATTAGACAAAATGATTCAAAGTAGTAAAAACAAAACGACTTCCGGCAAAATCTCAGAATTGCTGATATGGTATGTGTTACATGTTCTGTCTGAAGGGCATGCTGTTTATTTTTATTATTTATAAATGTTATTTATAAATCAACTGCAGTTGCTTGAAATAGAAGACCTGATTGTTTTTAGCATATTGTATAGAGTGAAACTTCACTCCAACGAAATTCAAGAGACCTCGGGAAAATGCCTGTTAAAATGAAGGTCGCTGACAGACTTGGACTCCAGGCCACCTGGAGCAGATGAATGCGAAAAACATCTAAATCATCGCTGACGAGTAGTTTCTCTCTCTCTCTCTCTCTCTCTCTCTCTCTTTCTCTCTCGCTGAATTGAAATAAGTGCGTGCAAGGTTGATTCAATTAGCTTCAAGAAACATCGGGTGTTTTGGTCATATCTGAACCCATTTGTGACTGCGCTCATTTGCAAGCAAAGAATGCAGTAGCCACTTGCAGCGCTTTCTTAATTAGGCCTGCAGTGTTATTGAACTAAATCTCTGTGTGCAAGCTCCCGTGAACCTTGTCCGGCACAACGGTCTGCTGGGCAACAAATGCCTTCATTTTCGCCTAGCAGATCACTGCGTCAGCAGATTATAGTTCACCAACATGCATACGTAGACCTTTCTGAAGTTAACAGTCTAGTAGAGCTGATGCTGTCACTATGGCTGGCTACGACTGTCGAGCCAATTAAATGTGCAACGCCAGCTATGGATTCGGCTGGCTACATGCCGATTCAGTTTTAATCTCAATGACGGCCACTTTTCCTCACGCAGTAATGCAAAGTGGTTATCAACGTAAAACTATGCCACAAAAAGTGCGAGTTGTGCTTGTTGAAGTGCTCAGTATGACGTGTAAGACACAGAATGACGTCGCGGAAAATATTCGCACTGAAGTGGGCAGTAACTAATTTCGTTAAAATGAGGGGATTTTGCATAGACTTCAAATGAGCTTCGGTTGGGGGATTTAATAAAGTTCGTACAACTGAATACTTCACTTAAATGACGTTCGTTCTAGTGGGCCGGTTCGAAAGTTGCGCCTGTCCCCTCTATCTCTCACTCAAGCGCAGTACATTTTTGTGCGATTATTACCTTGGTGTAACTACGGACTGTCATGATTCCTCAAAATAATATTCCATGACCTAACCTAGAGAAAAAAAAAAGAGAATACAGTTGAACACCGCTACAACGAACGCCCCATGAAATAAATTTTCGCTTCAGCGAACTATTTCTAATTTTCCTTCAGCTGGCCATTGAAGTCAATCCAACAAAAATCTCGCCACAATGAACTATTTTTTAAACTTGCTCTCGCTTTAACGAACTTTTTGATGGGTGCGCTAGGCTCCTAAATTTATTTCATGATTAAATAAACATAACGCCAACCTTCTGTAGCTTATCGTGTATCAACGCCGCTTAATTTCACCGAAAACGTTTGCTCACTGCAGCACCCGTAAACACTCATAGAGGGGCGCCGTTGCTAAGCGGTAACGCCAACTTGGCCGGCCACCTTGCAACAAGTCACAGGCCTGCTTTGTCAAGTCGGAGTCACATGCAACTCCTGTTTATTCTAGATCACGCGATTCAGCCATCTAAGCGGTTATTGGACTGAGACGTTCAGCCACCGAGCTAAGCATAACCCAACTCCGATTCCTCGCCGACAGTGACGACGATACCGTTAACATAGGATTAATGGTTGAAAGTCGCACCGTAACCGCAGAAGAGCTCAAGTCTGGTGACTGGACGCCAGTTATATATAAAGCCTACACCTCAAGACCAGCCACGTCAACAAGCTTACCTATCCACTTCGGCAACGCTACCAGCGAGGCACATAACCTGAACGCTCGGCAAGCGTTCCATGGAGGTGCGACCACAACCGGTAGCAGCAAGACACGGACCTGCCTTCCGCCTGCGACCAAGGAGACCCGTATCACTGGGCAGCGCAACAAACAGCTGCCACCACTCCCGCTCAACGCTGTTCGAGTAGTCGTTCGACCGCGCGGTGAACTGCGACTTCGAGAAATTCTAACACCTCGACTCTGGAAAGCAGTGCAGACCGAGCTCAAAATCCCACTACCGGAGGAATTCTGCCTGCGCATTCACCCGACCAACAATACGTTCACCATCGCAACGACACGCATCCCAACTGTCGCAACACTCAAGCCGTTGACCTCCCTCACCATGGAGAGCGAGCCTACCCATTCGCGGCCTACATGGCACCCCCACCGGGAGCTACCAGAGGTGTCATCACAAACGCCTACGAAGACGAGCGCCCAACGCAACTTTATCAAGATCTGGTGAGACGAAATCCAGAGCACACCATACTAGCCGCCCGGCGCATGGGCAAGACGCATTCAATTTTAATCACCTTTGACGCAACCACAGTGCCGTGTTCTATAAAATACATGGGAGCCATACACCGCTGCACCCTATACCACGGCAGCACGGACGCCTGCACCAACTGTAGATAGCAGGGTCACCGTCATGACGTATGCCCAAGCCCCAAGAACAATATCTGTCACCGCTATGGAACACACAGCATCCACAAGACCAGCCTTGTACAGCCAAGTGTTGTTGTTGTGGCTGTAGGAAGAAGGAAAAAAAATGCACGGACCTGCGATTGGCTCTGTAGCCGAGCTACCTCCACTGCCTCGTGCGGACAGAAGACAAAAAATAGCGGAGAAAGAAAAGGGAAGAGGGAGGAAAATACGCGCGCCGCAACAAGAGAAGTCATCCACCACATAAGAAACGGCGGGTGCAATGACGGCCTACAACAGATAAAATTCAGTGGCTGGCTAGCCCCTGCCAAAAGCGGCGTTGATCTACCGTCCTAGCCCCATAGAGCCATGAACTGCCACCCCCTACGTCCAAGTGCATTATGTGCGAGGGTCCTCACCTTACCGGCACGGGAGCGTATAAAGGACGCAGCCTTAAACAGCCACGCAAGCAATCAAGCCAGCAATGAACGCAGCTACAAGAATCGGACGCACCCAAGAACCGCCTTCCCCAGTTGTCCGAACTCAACCAGCTCAACCAGCATACTGGACAGTGCCGCTAAAGCAAGCCTAGAACTCATCTGCCTCTTCACCCAAGCGAACTTCCACGACACCGACTACCAGTCTACAACACGCCCTTGCAAAAGCTCAGGAGGAGGCAGCGGCGGCAAAAGCGGAAGCTACAGCAGCACGGGCAGAAGCCGCCGCCCTTCGTCAGCACATCGCCAGACTGGAAGCCCAGATAAGTGTCATTGCCACTGGATCTCCAGTTCCTCCTTCCCCACAACTGCAGCATCTCCGTCTTCCCTAGCTAACTTATCCGCCGCCATACCTTGTCCAAAATTTCAAACGCTAGTTTCCTTCCTGATTCACTAGCAATGGAAGCTGACACGGAACCCCCTATTAACGCTACTCCGTGTATAACAACCCCTCCCTCCACCCCCAACTCACTAGACAGCTTGCCAACCATACTTGAGTCATTGGCTGCTCGATTTTAGGCAAAATTGCAGGAAGTTATAACTCACATCGCTCAGGATTGTGCAACACTCAAAGATGCGGTAATCCGCATAACGCACGACAAAACTATTCTTAACCCCAGATTAGATGTCCTAACTGAAGAATTCTCTGACCGCTATATAGATGTTGAGTCTCGGTTCAATACTTACGCAACCAGTCTTCCAAAGCGCAAAAAAAAAACCAAAAGCAGCAGGAGGACAGAAAAATCCTCTTCCTGCTATAGCTCATGAATCCCACCCCTCCGTCTCGACTACCCCTCCGATATGCTCTCATGATGGCATATCGAAACCGAAATCTTACCGTTTGGCAGCGGAACTAACGGGGCTTTGGCAAGAAGCGTCATGTAGTCCACCATCTGCTGTCCCGCGGTACGGGACCAGCCATCCTTGCTCTACAGGAACCCTCCAACCCACTCACCCTTCTCGACTATAAACATATTCTTCCTAGATCTCCTGCTCCCTCTCGAGCAGCCTTTTTAGTTAGTCGCTCTCTCACCACCATCTCACATCCCCTAGCGATTACCGATATTGATAATCCTCTAATTGAACTTGTGCCACAATACACCCGAGCGAAAAGTGTTTTCATCTGAAATGTATACAATACTCCTAAGTGCCATAAAAACAACTATGAACGGCTATTTACACTTGCGAAGCGCGTAGCTAACAAGTGTCCCTTACTCGTTGTTGGAGACTAATACTCCACATACAGCCTGGGGTTACCCGCATGACAAACCTAAGAGACGTCGCGTGTGGTTAGCCGCGCAACAAACCGGTCTCTCTCCTCTCACCGACCCTACCTTTCCTACACTCACGGGAACCAGTTGTCTGTAGGCACACTACACAAGACCTTGCTTTCGCACATCGTCTCCCTAATGCGTCTTGGGGCAATGCACAAGAGAATCCAGGAAGTGATCATTTCATCATATAAATTCTTCGAAACATTCAGCTGCCCTACAGGCCTCCCAGAGGTTCAACTTCACGAAGTGGGATTCTTTCCGAATGTATAGAGCAGTCCGCGCCTACGCCCCGATTAATGAGATGTTCGAATACTCCAAACTACAAAGCGATGTCCAATCAGTAACTTGTCCCTACCAGATGACTGCCCAGACGACACGGTTGACTCCCATCTCCTGCATTTATGGGAGGTTAAAGGCGGCCTAGAACGATGCTGGAAACGGCAGCGTTAGAACCGGACAGCTACGCCGCCTCACTCGTCTGAACAGACAGATAGAGACGCATACAGCGAGTCTTTCGCGACAGAATTGGGAATCGCTATGTAAGAACTTAGATAAAAATATGAGTGTACCTCAGACTTGGAACCTTTTTAGGCACTTATTGGACTCTAGTAACACTTAGACTACCCAAAGAGACAACATCACTAGACTAATACATACTTGTGATACATTTCCACTGGAACTTCTCCAAGAACTACGAGATCACTGCTTCCCCAAGTATCCTTCTTTAACACACCCCGACTATTCAGGGCCCCCTAACGACTTCCTCGACTAACCCATCACAGTATTAGAGGTGCAGGCTAAGCTTCAGAGGCTTAACACATATTCAGCTCCCAGTCCAGATGGAGTACATAATACGGTACTCCGGAATCTCGATTCCCAATCTATTGCCGCCCTTATCGAATACATTAACGAGTGCTGGCAGTGGGGAACCCTCCCTCCCACCAGAATGGAAAGAGGCCAAAGTTGTGTTTATACCGAAACCTGCGAACCCTCTGCTAATTTCAAACCTTAGGCCCATCTCTCTCATCTATTCGGTCGGCAAATTAATGAAGCATGTACTCCAGAACAAAATTTGTCAATATCTAGAAGGCAAAAATCTCATGCCCACCTGCATGTTTGAATTTCGTCCTAGCCTTTCTACACAGGATGTCTTCTTACAGCTAAAACTTCACATTCTCGATTGTCAAACCTATGACACCAAAGCCATACTAGGTGTGGATCTTACCAATGCATTTTATAACGTTACACATTCAGAAATCCTTCACATTCTTACAACCCTGAAGTCGGCGCCAAGTTGTATAATTACGTCAGAGACTTCCTCAGCCAGCGCACAGCCACACTTACCTTTGGCGACCACTGCCTTCCGGAGATCACGCTACATGCACGAGATACGCCCCAGGGCGCCGTCCTCTCCCCTATACTATTCAACATAGCAGATCTCCACCAACCCGAAACATTAGCCCAAATCCCCGACATTCATTACAGTCTCTACGCCGACATCAGTGTCTGGGCTAACCGCGGCAGTGATGCCGAAATAGAGGGACACCTACAATTGGCACTAAACACCATCGACACCTATGTAAGGGAACGTGGCCTAACTTGTTCCCCTTCAAATTCACAACTCTTTCTCTACCATCCCAAGCAATACGATTCAGGCAGTCCGCCTATTTCCTTCAAGCTAGATCCCACTAGTATCCAAACTCCGTGTGCTAGGTCCAGTTCTTCACTCCCATGGTGCGCATGGAGAAGTCATAAAGACTCTCCATACAAAATGTCAACAGACCACCCGACTGATTCGCCGCATAGCCAACCGTCGGGCTGGCTCACGGGAGCGAAACACACTTCGCCTCACCCAGGCTTACATTACAAGCCGCGCCACATATGCCCTCCCATACCTGCCCCTCAAACAAAAGAAGGACCGGGTGAACGCGCTCCTACGAAGTTGCACGAAAAGGGCGCTACGACTTCCCCCAGCACATCTAGTGCCCGATTCCTTAAACTCGGTGTAGACAACACTTTCGAGAAACTTAGAGAGACTAGATTAACAGCGCAAATATCCCGCCTATCCAACTCAGCGGCTGGCCACACTTTATTATCCCACTTAAACCTCAGCCCAGTTACACACCCCATTGGTGGTGTCCCCCTTTCTCCTAACCTCCGCTCTAATCTCATCATACCTCCCCATCCCTAAAAACATGCACCCTGAGCGAGACCACGGCCGCAGAATAGCCAGGGCTCACGCCCTCAGAGTTCGCACTCACGTGGACGCAGCAGAATATGCGTAAAGCTCCCGTATGGTACTGGCTGTAGCCGGCAATCAAGCAAATCTGCTATAATCACCAATTCTACCACAGAGTCAGAGGAGGCAGCCATCGCGCTCGCTCTCATCTCTACATTTGCCACAAAAAGTACCTCCGACTCCAATTCTGCGATTCTAAATTATGCCAACGGCTATATATCCCGCACCGCTGCTCGCATATTACACTTCTGGCAGCCCCGGCACACCATAAGCCTCATCTGGACGCCAACACATGCTGGCCTACCCGGCAACGAAGAGGTTAATTCCCTAACCCGAGGTCCTACATTCCGGGCTAGAGAAAGGAGCCCCCTG
>JAJIZL010029260.1:6962-18103 GCA_023969395.1 Amblyomma maculatum
CTATCTCTTAATGTTACCCCTACCATTTTTCGTTCCATAGCCCTCTGGGTTGTCCTCAACTTAAGTAGAACCCTCTTGGTTAGCCTCCACGCTTCAGCCTTATAGGTGAGTACAGGTAAGATGCAACTGTTGTATACCTTCCTTTTGAGCGATACCAGTAAGCTGCTAGTTATAATCTGTGAGTGCTTACCAAATGCGCTCCATCCCAATCTTATTCTTCTTGTTATTTCCTTTTCATGGTCCGGATCTGCGGTTACTACCTGTCCTAAGTAGACATATTCGCCTACTACTTCCAGTGATTCGCTACCTAATGTAAACTGAATGAGAGGTTTAAGAGATTGGTAACAATCTTGCATCATTTTGCTTCCCGAAGCTAGCGCATCTACATGGAAAGCAAGGCGCAATGCAGTCACCTGTCCTCCCCTTCCGGACGTGACCTGCAGAGGCTGGTAGGCAGTGCTGCTGGTGCTGCATCGCAAGGCGAGTCCTCCGGATCCGCTGCTGCTACTCACTAGGCTCGAGTCGAGGTCCGAGGTGCGCGGGTCTCGCGTGCAGCGGACACCATCGCTGCTTGTTCGTCTCCTCGCCAGAGGAGGGCTCGGCTGATCTGCATGTAGCATCACAAGGGCTAGTTTCGGCACCTGCCAGAAAACTTCACAAAGTAATCGTAAAATCCTTGTTTGTTTATTACATAATTTCTGTCGAAGCCAAAAAAACTAACCCTGTTTTAGCTGCAATGATACTCCTTAAAATGTTCAGCATAATTAAAGTTAGACTAGGTCTAAAAATGTCCAGAAAGGCATTCAGAATAATTAGAAATAAAACAATGATCGCATGGAAGTATACACGCGTGTGCAGCCACGAATTGAACGATCTACTCCGCAATTGCATTTGCGACACACACAATGCAGCTTTAAATGAATCGTCGCATCTTTAGGCAGCAATTAAATTCAGATTTTTTTTTGTGGTTATGGTGTTCTGAAACTAGTCGTGTGTCGTTCACAGAGAGAAACGTATTTAACGAAAGTAAATGCGTAGAGGTCGGCCTGTGGTAAAAGACCCTGGCCTGCTACACCGCGCTGGGGAAAGGTGAAAAGAGATATAGAGGAAAGTTGGATGTTTGTAATGCATTGCAGCTAGAGAGATTACAGGCAGGATTTGTTGAGTAAAGCCCGTATGTCACAGGGATTCAGTGTGCCTTCAGTTCCCTTGGTTATAACGAGAAAGTGGACAAGCACACGACATATCACAGGCACGACAGGTTCGGAAGTAGAGCCACCGGTAGTCGTCCTATTGTCTCTTCGTCAATTCCGGCAAATTATGCACGCGGAACAAATATTGCACCTGTTCTCACCACAGTTTTTTGTCGAAACCTGACAATCTCATCTAGCGCAGCAAAAACATCTGTGACGCAGCCAGTGGCCATGAGCGGGGGACGTGTTTATGCAAATTTCCCACGGCCTACGTCACCGAATGTATAGACCTATGGCAGACCACTGAATGAAACGAAAATGACATGAATCCTTGCGTAACACTGCCGCTGGTACAGTTATACTGCTATGTATCCTGCACATCCTTCTTAGAGAGATTTAGCTTACCGTGATCCGCGATCCGCCACCGTGACCCGCTACCGTGCTAGGGCGGGGCACACAAGCTGATTGGCCCCGACGCGGCAAGTCTCTGTGCCAACATCCAGTATGTGGCGCCATCTATCGGCGTCAAGGGATCTGGGCATGCGAAGTGGAAGTCGCGGTGGCGGGTCACGGCAGCGGTTCGCGGATCACGGTAAGCTAAAACTCTCTCTTATCTCGATGGCTGTAATGTAAAACAGCGGAGATCGTATACGTTCCTTTTGCTGCTGATCGAAGACTCACATTTTTGTAATGGGGATCCGCAGCTTCCCTGCGTTGAATCGGTTTCGGTGCAGGGGTCTTCCTCCGTCTGCGACGAGTGGTGCCGCAGAAGCCGCCGCCTCAGGTAGTACACCGAGGGCTGCAATACACCGTAGCTGTTGTTAGTACATCAAACGGCACAGAGAGAAGGTTTAGAAAAAGCGGCAAAGGGGAAAGAGAAATCAAGCGCGTACACAGGGGCCCTCGTGGTCAACATCGACCGGAAGGTTGTCCCTTGCCTCTTTAGCTAATTGTGTTTTGCACGAAAAGCGGCAGGCACCACACTTGGCTTACTTCATGAGGACAATTTTATACACTATAGTAACTTATGCATTTATGACTGCGATTCTTACGAAGCCACTAGGTTGAAACGGACTCATCAGCAATTATTGAACCTACGGCATCTTTCAAATTACAGCAGAATATAGGGGATAGAAGAAAATGGACAGTCGGTAGACTTTCCTCAGGAGTACCCATTCCAGCTGGAAAAATACATTTCCAGTTGAATTTCCAGCTGGAAAGGGAGCTTGACTGGAGGTGTAAATTTTTCAATTGGAAACTGGAACATTCCAGCTGATAATGATTTCCGGTTCAATAACCCATCTGGAAATAGATATCATTCCAGCTGGAACTGCCTTTTTCCAGTTAGAAAAGCATGGTTGCCAACTGGAAAAATTATGCACACGGGTTCAATAATCCAGCTGAAAATGGGTGTTCTGAGAGGAATCTGGTTGAAACGAATTTCGGAATTATTATCATTCACAATATTCTCCGGTCGGAGTGTATTATATACAAAGTGCAGAATTTCGGTTGTTCCGAACACTTTCCCGCGCCTCTATGGATGATACAAACGCTCGAACCAGAACCTCAGCCGTGAGCACTCAGCACTGCCCGCACATCTTTGACCAAGCGATCGCCAGCCGCACTGTACTCTAAGTGAGCAGTCTTCAGAGCCGCTCGACTCGTATATCACCTGCGTATCGACTGCCAATTCGGCTGCGCGCGGTCGGCGCATCGCTGATGTCTTGATATTCGTATCACCGAAATTATACTATATTCGTCAGATTTTGCTCAAACGTAGTGAAACGTGCGCGGTGGGGTCAGCTTAGGTATGCAGTGCACGGCAAAGCGAAAATTATTGGCTCGGAAAAGTACAAATAAAAAGACGAATCTATAAATAAAGAACACTCAACGTTTTAATTTTCATCATCATCATCATCAGCCTGACTATACCCACTGCAGGGCGAAGGCCTCTCCCATATTTCTCCACTTAACCTGGTTCTGTGCTAGCTACATCCACTTGACCCCCGCGAACTTCTTAATCTCATCCGCCCACCTAACTTTCTGCCGCCCCTGCTACGCTTTCCTTCCCTTGGAATCCAGTTTGTTACCCTAAGCGACCATCGGTTATCCTCTCTTCGCACTACATATCCTGCCCATGCCCATTTCTTCTTCTTAATTTCCGCTAGAATGTCGGTAACTTGAGTTATTTCTCTGACCCACTCTGCACGCTTCCTATCTCTTAATGTTACCCCTACCATTTTTCGTTCCATAGCCCTCTGGGTTGTCCTCAACTTAAGTAGAACTCGTTTGGTTAGCCTCCACGTTTCAGCCCCATAGGTGAGTACAGGTAAGATGCAACTGTTGTATACTTTAGGGACACAGAATAAACTGAGACAAGACTAAGCTGAAACCGGCTTTACTGTTAAAAAAAAAATCTAAATGGGCAACGTGGTCCAAAATATCGAAGTTAAAAGATACTCTTCACACTTCGGATAAGCTCGCTTTGTCGTATATTTTGATACAAAAAGGTAACGTTGAGAGTGGCAACGTCATAGCTAGGAATCACATAAACGTCTTCCATGTCATTAAGTACGCAATCTACTTCTGTATTTTATGTAGACGCCATGAATTCACCAGCTTCAGCGTGAGAAAGTATATGTGAAGAGGTCCGAAAACATTGTTTAGTGCTGTAGCACAGCTACCCGCATCTCGGGAAAAAGCGCGCGCACGTAGGCTGCGCCTCGAACTCGCTGAGTGAGAGGCCTATTCTCGAGGTTGTTACCGGCCTCTTTCCGGCGGGTAATGGAAGCTCTTTGCTAAATTGCCGAGTTAGTCCTGGTTTGTTCCAAGCATCAGAGAAAGTTAACTGCATGGCTGTTTACGCTGCGTTTAAGGAACCATTGCTGGAGCATTTGTGTGATCTTAAAGAGGCAATGCAAGAAACGACGATCAATACATTTTTTTTTTTAATTGAATCTTTCGTTAAAATTCATCGTAAGCCACGCAATGCACCAGTTTTCGTATACATCCCTATTCAATCAGATTGTAAGCAAAAACACACTCATCAAATTTTAAGCGGAAATGAGGTGGCCCAATTTTCATCAGCAATGCATTAAAGACTCAACTCGGAAGTCATCAGAAATACCTGATGAGTGTGATGTCGAAATTCACCGAATTTAAATTAGGAACTCGAAACACATTTTTTTGTAAAGGCGCGCTCTACCCGAAAATCAACATGTACTGACAACCCTGAAGTACCTTGCACGACTTTGAAGAGACGAACGTGTATCGAATAACTTGAAGCCCAGTATACGGGAACAATATTGGGTTATTAAATTTAAACTTCACGCTGTACAAATTTGCTGAAAACACGACAGTGGTAAAGGGAAGTTTGGAAGAGTCTTTGTCTCCGTTGAGTCGGATGTGTCAAACATTGCGGAATATCAATTATGTAATATTTATGAGTAGCGTAAGCCAAATCCTTGTGCCAATATTTACGGAAGACAGGTGGTGCAGCAGTCTAGTCAAGATGTGTGATAAGGCCTGTGATAAGCCTGCGAGCAATAACATAGTTTCATTGATTGCACAATTTAATTGTGATGTTCTATTGAGGGTGAGCGTCCCGGTTTAGCCCAGCAGTTTGTATTAGTCGATTTAAAATAAATAACTGGTGACAAAGGGCACATAGTCGGCTTGTTAGTCCAGACGCTCTATGTGGCAGCGAGGCCGCACACGATCACAGTCTGCATGCACAACCTTTTGAGGAGTGTCATGATCCACAGCACTTTGTGTTGGTGCACGTGTGGGAAGTCACAAACATATTGTTACGGGGTAGTTCAATATGTGACAATATGATTCGTCTGGGGTTTAATGTTGCATTAATTAATACAATGTAAGCAAGGCTATTTGAAATAATTGCGTGAGGCTGAAAGCTAAAATGTTTCGCGATGGTTTCAATTTCGAAGTTACACTGCATGGACATCATTTCAGGAAGCCGAACTTCAGAAAAAATTGCGCGCAGTCATCACTTCATTCGAGCAAGCAACTTAATTGTATGCACGAACTTCCAACATCTTTACGGCAATGGTGTAGTCTGGTGCAAAAAAAAAAATAAAACATTCGGCCCGCAACTTCTGTGTTTAGGGCAGTGTGTGCTTATTTCCCGCTTTTATTTGAAGCAGTTTCGCTCCAGCGCGAGTACCCACCATGAAACATATTATCAAGTGTAAAATCTCGCTGCGTTTGTTCTTTAGGGGAGCGCTAGAGCTCTTTTAAAGACAAACTTGCACTTATGTATGCGTTGTAATGTGGACTCGGGATGCGCTCTTTGGAGGGTGTGTGAGTAGAAGACGCGGGTTTCTGTTCCTACTTTCACAGGAGGGCGATGCAATTTCCAGGCGGGATACGGGCAAGTGCTATTTATCGATGGGGTCCAATGTATAAACCCACCCTTCACCGGCCAGTTATTTCAACTGACCATGTCACTTTTTTTTTTCTTGCCCGCTGGCTCCTATTTCTGTATTGCGCTTGTCAAAAACAAGCATTTATGATAAGTAAGCACCAGTGCTAAATGATAAAAGGCAGAGATAAAAAGATAAATACCTATACTTTATTAGCAGCTGGATAAGGCGGGGTAAAATACTGTGAGCATTACGGTCGCATCGCGCTCGCAAATAAATCAATATATAATTGGAACAAAACAACGCTGTAATTATTAAATGCGATAAATAAGCCATCTGCCTGAAACTCCCATGAAGACGAACATCAACGCTGTGACTAATGTGGAAATCCGCAGTTTCTGCGCCAAAGAATGACAATACAAACCATTAACAAAAATATTATTATGCACCATGCTCGTTTGCTTTGTACATGCATTTCAGAACGAAAATCATTCGCCTTCAAGTAGTATCATTTATTTATTACACTTAGATAAGGCAGGTAGGTCTCAGTACGTGATTTGCTAAACAACTTTCCACGCCAGAATGGCATCGCAGAGTATACAGGCTAAAATTATGTTTGATATATTGTTCATGACAAACAAAGGCTAAGATTATAAACACATGAACATAAATATAACGTTCAATACCAAAAACAATCTTCAGAAGATTAATTTGGCATAGAATTGCAGAATTAAACCTTATTTGTTTTCTTCTTTCCACACACCATTTTCGAGTCGAACTGGCTGCCATGTGACATTTAGCAGTATGGTATTATCAACATTTTTATTTTTATCCGCTGTATTTCTTCGCATCAGTCTAAGTATAGAGTGTAGTGTGCAGCGCACATTCTTATTCTTTGTTCTCTTTCGTACATTGAAGTTGGATCATTTGTTTGTATTGCTCTTGGTTGGTATTAACACAGTTGTAATAATCTTGCTATAATCCCCTTTTCTAGTAATTTCTTAATTATATCGCAATGTTTATGCGGTGTGACTACCAGAAGGCAGCCGGCAGTACTCATAAAAAATAACATAACTGAATACCCATGTGCTGTAATTTCGGGCATACTCTTGCCTTTCGCACTGACCATAGGGCTTTTTCAAAAAAGAACTCAAAAGCGCTGAGGACTGCGAGGTCTTCTCGCGTCCCTTTGTGCTACAGTCAATGCAGGCGGACTGTTTTAATTCAGCGCAGAATGTCACCGGGTGGGAGTTATCGAAAACAAAAATTCACGTGCACGCTGCCGACGCTGCTTAGCTTTCGCATTCAATGTCGAATGACTTACCATGGCATAGCCGGTGGTTGTCACTGGCGGATTGGTCGTTGGTTCGAACTCCTTCCTACTTGTCTCCGACAGCGTCTGATGAGCTCTGGTCGACGAGCTGGCCCACTCCGACCTCATCGCCCTGTTTCTGCACAAGACGAATGACGCGCTCTTTGAGTCGACTTTAATGGAGGTCACGTCGGGAATAAGGAGTTCCACTACTGAAGATCTATGGCAAGCGCTCTGGTAATTCACCTGAAACCCGCCACGAGCAGCTGTGAAAAGAGTGACGTGCTATTATTGTCATTCCTGGCCCGAGTATTTCATTTCTTATGTTTTTGCCTGTCATTGGATGTCTTATCCCCCTTTCGCTTTTGGCTAATGTTGATTTGTACGGCCTATATACAAGCATACCTCCAGTAGGGGGTAGTTGGCAGGTTACATGGCTAGACACTGATTGGCAGGGCGTGCTGTATAACGTCAACAGACCACGTGTCATGGCTGAATTGGCAAGAGCTGCCAACATGGACAGCACTTTGGAGATGAGGACGGAACCTATACATGACACGACAATTTAATCCCGAGTCGTACATGAGATTCCTATGGTCATGCAGTCACGTTTGGCTTGAACTGCTAAATCTGGTGTGGCGTTAGAGTACCTTAAAAAGGAAGAGTAGAAATTGCAGGGAAAGGGGCGTTCCCTGTTGTGTATGAGTGTATTCGAGCGGTTGTCAATGAGTGATTAGTCCCTACTTCTTTACTAAAGTTTACTCTACATGACTGCTACAAAACATTTTATGCTCCATGTTCCTGAAGCGCTTCTGCGGAAAATGGAGTCTAAATTTATTTCATGCCCAGTGTCGTGGATTTATGATATACGCACTATGTATACAACTTGCAATGTGGAGCTTGCACACAAAGCTAATATACTAATTTGCGAGCGTCTTCCAGTCATAACGTATGGCGCTACTGTGAGGAAGCTGCATGGAAAAAACTGGGCACGAATGTACAACTGGATGTCAAAGTTTAAAATATTACTCACATTTTGGGGGGGGCATGTTGCGAGTAGATAAGAAAAGATTTTGCTGGATAACGGATTATCGGCTCTCTCTACGCCTCGAGTTGATTTGAAGCCTTCGATCCTTTCACACAAATCCGGCTAGCTACAAAAATAGGCCAAAATATTCCTGCCGATTTTCGACATACCGATTTCTCTACTTTTCTCAGCACAAAAAGAAGTACTGATATTGTCCGCTGAATTTTCTTGTATTGTAATGAAAGCAATAATTTTCCACTTCATTTCATCACCTGTGTTAACGTGGAGCGCTGTTGATCATTGTGTCGCATAACCCACTCTGCCTTAAAGTGGTTTTTTATTGAGGCACATACATGTGACCTAGAAGATCTGCAATAAGCAGAGATGCCAGTGCACATCATTACGAAGTACTCAAAGCATTTTCCATTTAAAATAAGGCTGCATATGAAGCTAGGTTGTACTTGATGGTTATATTTAGAGGTGTACAATAAACATCTATAAGATGAAAGGGGACGCGGAATATGTGCTCTTATTACCTTCTTCGCGTGGAACAGGTGCTGCTTGCGGACTCTGACGAATCTCGGCTGGATTCATGGTTCTGTAAAAGAAACATGACGGCTTTAAACAAGGTCTACAAACTTTTCTTTTAGATTTTATAAATGTGAGATACGCTAGTGGTTGAGTGATTCATCAACCGGGAATCAAGAAAAACGGTGGAATTATGTGAACTTTAAGCACAGCCCCTGATCACGTTGAGTGACTGAAAAGTGACCGCAGATGCTCACCCTTCCGGAAATCGGCGATCTCCTCGCTGTTCGTATCTTAAGCCGTGGCACGCTGTTGCTTCTCTAGGGGAGGAAGTAGAGAAAGATAATTAAAAGATAAAGCAATGGAAAAGTGCTGCTTCAAGGTTGCCCGGATTACTAGAAATGGCGGCTTGGAAAGTGTGCGTTTGGGCCCTCTTCCTTTAGTAGCGCAGTCAAGATCTGTCTTCTTTTATTTCTTGTCTCTAACAGATCTGTTTAAGTAATGGTTTGAGATATAGTATATGAGAAGCATTAAATTGACTATGTAGGCTGCTTATGACCCTAGTTTGAGACCAACGTAACGCCAGCATTCTAGTACCAGCACGGAGGCACTCGTGACAAGCATTTTATGGAAACTAATTTCGCAAGCATCTGAAAGTGGCGAACGGGGCTATATTTTTCATCAAAATAAGGCTTAGCGGCATGTCTATTTTCCTTCACGGAATCCTTCAGGGTGGCAAGTTGGAATACTTAGGTTATGTTCATCTTGAGTAAATATACAGCGCGAACAGAGATGATGGACGAGGAAGTGCACAACAGCGCTTGTGTTGTGTACTTCCTCGTCCGTCATCTCTATTCGCGCTGTATATTTCCTCAAGATGATCCTTCAGGCTTTCTTGTTTTGCATTTTTATCCCCTTGCGGTGAAATAAAATACTACGGAGAGAGAATTTTCAAGTTTTCAAGTTTTCATGGGTAGAAGACTGCAGACGCAAAAAAATGCAGCCTTTGCTGATTAGCTAGCTTATATCTCTCGGGGCCTCATATATATCCTTGTCCTGACTCTACACTACTCTCAAAGCACCATTTATGCTTCCTTTGAGTTACTCGAGTCGCAGTAAGTCGTTATGCAAAGAATTCACCTAATTTCATTCATTTAGAAGCGTTTGTAATTGCGAAAGAAGCAAAAGAAAAGTGAGTGTTCCCGAAGCTACACCACAACTGCCATACAACGCGGAGCAATAAACAAATAAAATTGGCCCCATACGCTAATTCCGTGCGCCTCACCTCACAGCTTTTGTGACAAGCTTCTTCGCTAGTCCACACGTTACTTTTATCTCGTCTCTGGCAGTTGCACTCTGCATAGGCGAAATCTAATAGTGCTCATTTATCACCACACACATGAATGCTGGACCTGAAAAAAACTTTTCAGGTAGTGTTCTACTGACTGATATTATTCTGCGAGGTAGAGAAATGATCTTTGGTTCATTTCGTGTCTGAAAAGCCTCTACTTGAAGCAATTTTGGTCAAAGGGGTGCTTAAGATGCAGAACTTTAAGTTTGTGCACAATGCATTCAACGTATACTGCTGCAGAGCAACCAGGATCTACTTGATGCTAGTTTTTTCGAGCAAGCGACAGGCATCGAATGCTCCAGAAAGCACGGTAGTTTCTTTCCTGTCGTCCGGCAATCCTTGACAGTCGGTTTGTACACTGTTACGCTTGTCGCTTTCACACAATAATAGCAGATAATCGACTGCTCTCTGTATGTTAGGTGCCACTGCTTTACCAGTGTGTTCTTTTTTTCTCTCGAAGCGTTGCGTTATTGATTATAGCTCTTAAATTTTACAGATTTGCATTGAAGCTGTGTTATTTTCTGGGTCTTTAGTCACAGTATATTTTGATGTACTATAGCATCAGATTTCTATACTTTCTAAAACATTTGTCTACCTGTCCGTATCAAGGGGTGATAGTCATATACCACAGGGTGGAAAAAGGTGTATCCCTAGCTTTTTCCATGTTTTTTCTAACAAGGAAGAGAAGGAAGAGGAATTGATGGCAATGGTTATGGGTGGCAGGCGGGAAAAATTGACAGACAATGCTTAAACACTTGGAAGAAAAAGCAGAAGAATGTGTCGAATGCTAACTCATTTCGACTCCAATTTGGCATTGATTGTTTGCTCACGTTAATCCAACAGCGCCTTATGAAAAGGCATGGAACTCAGAAAACAGAAAAAGGCTCTTGGCGCAAATTTTTAATGACCTATAATTTATACCGCAGAGCACCGATTGCAATCAGTAATCAAGTAATCTAGCAAGCCTGATATCGGTAAAATGACGCTAAATACAGCACTTGGCACGAGACAAGCAGATAGTCCATGCTGAGAATAACATGGACTTTTGAAACGTTTGCGCTTAATTAGTGAGAAACTGTAATGGCTGCTCTTAAAGCAACTAATAGATGGTGGTGCTGCAGTTAGCACCAAAGGAACAACGCCTTGCGCACCGTTTACTCATTTCTGGTCGAGCACATTTTGGGATGAAGGCATGTTTACTCACGATGGCCAGCACGAGTGTCGCTGCTGGCGTCGAGTCGGCCCTGCAGCGCCTGGAAGCGGATCCTTCGGCGGCGGCCAGCCAGAGTGGAGTCGCCGGCGGAGACCAGGTGGCGCCACCGTCGCACCAGCCGCCGACCGCCCCCCC